>JANXHW010000004.1:63902500-63957500 GCA_026170595.1 Plestiodon gilberti rubricaudatus | reverse complement strand
GACCTGGATGTGGGCTAATAAGCTGAAATTAAACCCGGACAAGACAGAGGTTCTCCTGGTCCGGAAATCCACGATGCAGGTACTAGAGTATCGTCCTGCTCTGAAGGGGGTTGCACTCCCTCTGAAGGAGCAGGTTCGCAGCCTGGGGGTCTGCCTGGATCCGCAGGTGGCAGCTGTGGCCAGGGGGGCCTTTGCCCAGCTTTGGCTAGTGCGCCAGCTGCGACAGTACTTGGACCGTGCAGACCTGACCACGGTGATCCATGCTACGGCGACGTCACGATTAGATTATTGTAACACGCTCTACGTGGGGCTGTCCTTGAAGACGGTTCGGAAACTGCAATTAGTGCAGAATGCGGCGGCCCGTGTGGTCACTGGAGGTAGGCGGTTCGACTCTGTTGGGCCGCTCGTCCGACAGCTGCACTGGCTGCCGATTCGTTTCCGGGCCCAATTCAAAGTGCTGGTTTTGACCTTTAAAGCCCTATACGGCTTGGGACCAGGATATTTTGAGAGACCGCCTACTTCTATATAGTCCGGCTCGTCTCCTTAGGTCATCAGAGAAGGCCCTTTTGCAGGTGCCGTCGCCCAGGGAGGTACGAGGGGTGGCGGCCAGAAATAGGGCCTTCTCAGTAGTGGCACCAATGTTATGGAACTCCCTCCCTTTTGATTTACGAACTGCTCCCTCCTTCAACACTTTCCGCCGAGGCCTAAAAACCTTCCTGTTCAAGGAAGCCTTTTGAGCCCTGCCTTTTTTAACATCCTGCTGGTACAGCTGGGACACTGCTGCTTTTTATGCTCTTGTTTTAATTATTTATTTATTTATTTATAGAATTTATACCCTGCCTTTCTCCCACAAGGGCAACCAAGGCGGCTTACAATAAAAACATTAAAATACATATATAATTGTATTTAATTGTAATTTAAATTTATAATTTAATTGTAATGATGATCTTTTTAAATTAATTCTAGATGTTGTTTTATTAATTTCGTTAACTGTTTTTTACTGTTTTAAAATGTGACTCGTGTATTGTACTGTATTTGTTGTATTTCTTTTTTTGTTGTAAGCTGCCTTGGGTCCCTTCGGGGAGAAAGGCGGGGTAAAAATAAGCACCCCCTCCATGGTTTCCTGAGGGCCCCCTGCCCTGCCTTCCCCCCAGCTCTCATTTTTTCTTTCAGCAAGCTTTGTTTCTTCCTTAAAACAAACAGAGAAGCAGCCTCCATTGCAGGCAAGTAGAACGAGACTAAGTCCTAGAGAGGCTCTGCAAGGTTTCTGTTAACCTAGCAGAGCCTCTCTAGGACTTAGTCTTGTTCTACTTGCCTGCAATAAGCAGCCAGAGGCTGCTTCTCCTGTTTGTTTAAGGAAGAAACGAAGCTTACTGGGGAAAAAGTAAAAGCCTGGGGGGTCTCCGCAATCCGTGGATAACTGAAACCGTGGATAGCGAATCTGTGGATATGGGGGTCCACCTGTACTCATTCCTGTTCTGTCACCATATGCTATGAGATTTACTGAACCTGTGGCCAGAACACCTTATTTTTCATTAACAGTATGGATACTTCAACTAGTACTATCAGTGCATATTTAACTGTCACGTTTGTATCTTATTCTTCATCCAAATACCTCAGGGTGGATCACAAGGCATTAACCCATTTTAACAACCCACTGAAAGAGGGTAGGTTGAATTATCTTAAGGTTTTTTTTTCATTATAAGTAGTTTCATTTACAGTTGTTGAGGGAAAAAAATCGATTCCTGGCTGGGGCCATATTCTGTGTAGAGTTTGAACGTTCTCTGCATGTCTGCGTGGTTTTTCTCCGGCACAGAAAACTCATATTTATTTCAATGTTTTATATTAGAAGTGTCTTGGGTCTCTATTTAGAAGTTTGGTGATGTTTTTGTGACCAGAGAAATATGCCGTGAGCTCTTGCTTATGCATATCAATTAGCCTACGGGAAAACTGGTTTCGTTAAATGTCGTTTCACTTAAAGTTGCAGTTTCCAAGAACCTATCGACAACTTTAAGTGAGGACTTGCTGTAAAAGTAACATTCGAGGCACTACAGATAATTTAGGTGCTCCCAAGAGATTCTGTATGCCTGGTAAGATCTTTCTTTTTGAACAGCAGACCCCCAAGCCATATCACAATTCACTTCTGAACCTTCTTTGAATTTCAAAGTGGTTTGGAAGCTGCTGTACAAGAAATACAAGTCCAAAGCCCTGCTGAGTGTACAGAACGATCCATGTGGTTTTTTTGGATCCTGGCCTACACTTCTCTATATATTAATCTCTAAGAGGCTCACATCTGGTACATTACAGGGTCAGGTTTCATAAAAACCACATGCTGGGGACCACTGCTTATAGCAATTCATTTACAAAACAGTTTGCAATATATCTTGTACTCATCTTACTAAAGCATATTGTGGATCGTTGTGCTTTAGATTTCATAGCGTATATTCCAATTGAGATGAATACAATACAATAGCAAAAATTAAATTTGGAAACTTTTCCCTCTTCAAAACAGCTAGTTTGCAAAATTGAATGTAATCTACTCACCCAAGCATAGGGACCAAGGCAAAGGTAGTTAGCTGAATGACAGTCAATATAAGCAAGCAAAATACTGTAAATTGAAAGTTCTACATATAAGAGTATATTGGAATCATCTATTTCCTATCACTTCTTTCAGTTTGAGTAACCTAAAGTTACAGTAACATGAGTGCTGTACATCCCTGCCTTTCTTCTTTCATTTGTTAAAAGTTTTTTAAAAATGCATATAACCCATTTTGCATAAACTTCTTCAGTTTTTAACCGTCTATCGGGAAAATCAACCGCACTTTGTCACTGCAAATCTTTAGAACACATCCACCATTCCAACACATGATTTCTGTGACCTTTTGACAACCATACTGTCATCCAGGTATTTATTTATTTATTTATTTTTCACATTTTTATACCGCCCTTCCTCCAAGGAGCTCAGGGTGGTGTACATAATTCCTCCCCTCCTTTTGTCCTCACAACAACCCTGTGAGGTAGGTGAGGCTGAGAGATAGTGACTGGCTCAAGGTCACCCAGGAAGCTTCATGGCTGAGCAGGGATTTGAACCTGGATCTTCCAGGTCTGAGTCCAACTCCCAAACCACTACACCATCCTGGCTGGATATGGTACAGCTGGATATGCAGGGAAACCTTTGGCACTTCCACAGTAAGATTACTGGACTATGAAGACAGACAAGAGGGCCCCAATATTTTCCAAGTTACTGTAAGCCGATTACCAAATTTACCTGTCAGAAAAGACTACAGTGCAGATAAACATTAGAAGGGAACTAAGAAAAGAGAAAAACTAATTTTATGCCACCTCTATGAGGCAGGAGAATAGAAGGGAACATGATGGGACTAATGATTTGTAAACATAAAAGTCATATTTTATCTTAAGCTATGTTTAGAAAACAGCATTAAGCTTTAATGAATATCTGATAGGATTACCCTCAACCAATATAGAAGTTATGTCTGCCCACATGGGGAAGTTTCTTACTTGTATGCACATAATACTTGCACACCAGCAATCCCTGGGCCAGCTGGACAAAATGCTGGCATGCAAGCACTACATACATATATGTGAAACTGCAGAACATGAAACTGCTAAACTAGATTTGTCAGCAAACTGGACTTCAGCCAAATTTGGACTTAATTTGAACTCTGGCTTTCTTTTCCGTTACAGGTGTTAAATTGGCATAGCATAGCTTAAAAGGTAGTATATTGATAATGATTGCTGTTGTAAATGTATCACTCTGTTCTTATTTTGTATACATTTGGGTACACTGCTATCACTTCCATTTCATGGCCTTTTGGCAGCACCATTTAAAGATATTTTTTCTCTCTACACACAAGCACAAGCAAAATCAGCTAACTGAGAATAATATTTCAGGCATCTAATAAAGTGGGTTTTACTCCACAAAAGCTTATGCCATAATAAATCTTTAAGGTATCATAAGACTATCAATTTTTGCTGCAACAGACTAACACAGTCTGGACAAGGTAGAACTTGGACAAATGATGTGTTGTGATGACAATACAGTACATTCATATGTAGCTGCAAATAATTTAACATGCATTATGGTCTTCCAATCATCACAAAGATGTATTATTGAAAACTAGGCAAAAATAACTAATTATGGCTGGGTTTTAAATGTTATACCTGCACTAGGCCTTTTCAGACCTCTGGTTTCCCCTGCAGCCCTTCGTACCCCTGAAAAGCTGTTCCTGAAAGTTGGGGGACTGTCCAGACACCTTTCAATGAAAACCGACAGTCCATTTGAGGGTTATCCTATCATGGAGTGCTGATCCGTTATTGGAAGCTTCTTCCGGAAACAAAAGGAGCATTCTGCTCACACAAGGGTTACTTGCCGAAGTGAAATGCTTCCACCAACGGAGCTGTGCTTTGTAAAAGCTTAGGATACAGACCTGGAAGTGTAATTGGTTTTTTTTTACTGCTGTTAGTACTGAGGGTTTTATAACGATAGTGTACAGCTTTGAGCACTACCTTCAAGGGCATAGAATGTGCTATATACATACAATTTCAAATAAATATATAAATCCCTCCATACTTGCAATAAAGTGCTGTGGGTGCACTCGAGAGGCTATTTGGCTCCTGGCCCCCAATTACTTCCTAGTAACTAGTTGGATCCCATTTGGCTTTGAACGTATCCCAAAGATACTGCTTGCATTTCAAAAAGCAACAGTGCATGGGTGAATTAAAAAAAACTGTACAGCTACCATGCAATTTCTTGACTGTGTGAATTGGTTATCATCACAATTCATTCATCCTTATTTGCTCCAGCAATTACCTAGCAGTTGAAATCAGGCTGGAAGGCAACAAGTTCCTCATATGTTTACCATCACTAAACTGATCATGTGAACTCATCCCATGCTGTCTTCATACCACAAACCTACAGATGCTGCCTGAAGAATCAGAAGACAGGATCTTTGAAATGTAATTTAAAGAGGTTCAATTGCAAATCTGCAATTGCAGAATTTACACACCCACTCACGCCTTTTCATATACCGGTAATGTTGTAGTTTTAGCTATACACTACAACTCCTAGTGGCAGTAAACACACTTTTGTGATTATATGTTCCTAAAGTTAGCCAGAATGAATGTAGATACTGTATTGGCCACAGTGTAGAAGACTAATAATAACATAAGAGTTTGCAAATCCATACAAGTACAGGTGGGCCCCCATATCCACGAATTCGCTATCCACGGTTTCAGTTATCCACGGATTGCAGGAACCCCTCCAGGCTGTTACTTTTTTCCAAGTAAGCTTCATTTCTTCCTTAAACAAACAGGAAAAGCAGCCTCTGGCTGCTTATTGCAGGCACGTAGAACAAGACTAAGTCCTAGAGAGGCTCTGCTAGGTTAACAGAAACCTTGCAGAGCCTCTCTAGGACTTAGTTTCGTTCTACTTGCCTGCAATGGAGGCTGCTTCTCTGTTTGTTTTAAGGAAGAAATGAAGCTTGCTGAAAGAAAAATAAGAGCTGGGGAGTTCGCACGCCTGTCTGCAGGGGAGGCAGGGTGGGGGGCCCTCAGGAAAACCAGCCTGGAACATATTCCCAGCGGATATGGGGGGAGTACTGTATTCTAGCACCAGCAAGAAAACAAAACACCTGAAGAGCTCCTCCATGGAGCCACAGGTTGCAATCTGTGAACTACTTGCTGAAGAGTACAGTAATTCTGTTCCATAGTTCCATAGCTAGTTCCACAGTAATTCAGAATACTTTAACAAAACTATTGTACAATGAATAGTTTGTGGATTTCAGTCATAGTCGCCTCTGTAAGAGTATGATAAACACAGCTGGTTTCCATGAGTACGTTTATCAGGACAAGGTGAAAACATGCTGCCCAGACTACTTGTTTCTGGATATGTACCACATATATACAGCGCACGCACGCACGCACGCACGCACGCACGCAAGCGCGCGCGCACGCACACACACACACACACACGCACACACACACACACACACACACACACACCCACCAGATTGGTCCCAGTGTCACACTTTCAGTGCTGAAGAAAATATCAGTAAGTCACAATGATTAGTTTTCTCAGTTCCCAGCAGTGATTCTAGTGCTTGAATTATGGGGGTAAGGTAGGGGGACCCTTAATGAATTTCATGAGCCCTACTCCTTGACTCCCCCTAGTTTTAAATAAATCATTGCTTTCTGTATCCTTCTAAAAATGGTAGCCAAGGGGGTCATCACAAAAGGTAAAGGTAATTTGACCACTGAACAACTCTGAACACTGAACAACTTGGAAAATCAATGGGACCGTGTATCCTGGTAAAATGCTAATATATTGTTATCTTAAAATAAGAACAACATCCACATATTAACTGAGTACAAGCAAGATTACTTTTAATTTCAAATTGAAACGACTCTTAAGAGCTACCATCATATTAGAATTTAAGTTATATAAAAGGTTACAATTAGGTTCCATATTTAAATGATTCTGCTATGTGTATACTTTGCACATAAGCAGTGTACACATTAGCTGCTTAAGGGTTGCTAACTGAAATATTATAAAACCTTTTCCAGCACATGAGCACATTTAAAACAGCAGGCCATGAAAATTAATTCTACTTTCTTTGGATCTATTTTTCCTCACCCTCCCAACATTTTTGGTAGTGAATTATAGAATCCAAATTCTGATAAAGCTTATTTTCGCTACACTTATACTTTCATATGTTTGTTTAACCATAAAGAAATCCTGTTGCCATGATAACCAGTGACACCATAAGGTGAATTTAAAAAAAAAAAAACCTTCTCTTTAGCCATTCTTTGAAATATGACCTACTACGTCATTTAATTTTTGAAAACCCTAAGGTCATGTAACACGCTTTCTCTGTCATTTGTAAGTACATTAACTCAGTAGCCATACGACAGTGAAATTATGATAATGGGCTGCTAAAATGGGTCATGCAGACACTGCATTTCATGTTAGCTTCAAATAACAGTGAGAATATAGTCCAAATCAAATATGACAGTACAAAAGCACATGGTTTACTTTACTCAAGGCTCTGCCAGGAACTGGAAGATGGGGAGGTGAATAAAGCGGGGGGGGGGGGGGGAGAGAGAGAGGTGGATATTTACTGTACTATTATTTCAAGTCTAACAGTTTGGTTCTCTACCAAGTATGATACCATATCAGGAGCTGCCACATAAAATTGGCCAATTAAGAACAAAACATCTCTTTAGATCATAACATGGTTTCTTTATCCACATAATACAAATGTCATTATTAGAGTAAATCTACCCTACTATAAATTCATAATAACGTATAGTTATGCATGTATATTTGAAGATACACACAAAAAAATTACATAGATCTGGCCATAGTAAATTAAAGGACACACAAATATAATTCAAGATATTTATTATTATTTTATTTATTGAATTTTTATCCCACCTTTCTCCCCCATAGGGGGACCCAACAATAAAATAACTAAACTGTTGCTAAAATAATGTTACAATATAAAAGTAAAAAGCACTAGATGTGTGTAGCATATGAATACGTTATTCTCCTCCTTATTTTACACTAAAGTGCACACATTTTTTTAATAATACAGTTTATACTTCTGAGATCAGGGAGGATCTCGGATCTCCAGAAGTCTCAGAAATAAGTTGTTCTGGAGGGAAAGGAGAAGAGGAACTATTTCTGTCCAGCATAACAAGACAGCAGGAGTTAAGTTTGACAAACACAAACTGAAGTCTTCTCACTATGCCAAAGCTCATAGTCCAGGAAAAAAAAATGAAAAGACAAAGGTCTGGAGATGGGATACAGAGAAGCTGGCCAGGGATTAGAGGCAGGGTGGGTGGTAAGGATTCATGAAGGCTGTCTTCCCCAGACCCCACATTTTCTCAAACACAGCTCCGCCATAATTTACAACCTGTACCTGAACAGATACACACACTGCGCAGAAACAACGTTGGGAGGCTACTGACCAGTTGTCTAGACTATGTGAGAACTTAACTGATGCCACAAGTCTGCATATTGTCAGAGAAATAAAGGGTTATAAAAAGCCCAGTCAAGAAGGCAATACTCACAGCGACTGATCCAGCTCTGATAAAATAGAAGAGAATCCGCTAGTAATATTATGACTACCCACTGTGATTAGGTGCCCTGTAATCGTCTCTTGGAGGGAAGTGACGCATGCATCCTCCACCCCGCTACAAATCAGCATTGTTATCGTGCTTCCTGGCTGGCCAGTACTATCATATTTCCAACCTATTGGTCTGCAAGGCTTTCTGGGTGTCCACTTGTTATTGACAGGTGTTAAAAATAACAACAGTTACTATGGATGGGTAAGAAACTTGCCATATAAAAATTATCACTTAAAACCAATCTGAATGTAATGCCAGTTGGTGATATTCTAACAGTGCTTTCTACAGAACCGTTTTACTGACAAGAACAATAAAAAGATCACATACCATAAAGACTGGCTTCTCCCCTATGCTCCACTGCAATCTCTGCAGTCAGTCAAACGCAATCACTTTGATCACTTCTCCCTGATGGGGGCATGTATAGGCATTCTCAGTTGCTGCTCCACAACTCTACACTTCCCAGGCTCACTGCCCAGAGATCACCATGACTCCACCATAATCCAAAGTTGGCTGTATTATAGAAGCAACGTAAGATTTTAAAAACCCACATGCAAATAAGTAACCAGAATGCCAGTTACTTAAGTAACCGGAACATGCAACCCGGAATGCCGCTTGATGATGTCTCAGGTTTGCCACCTTTGTGCTACAAAAGATGCAAAGCCTTTACCATGCTCCATGCATGCTGTTTTCAAACCTAGAAGTGCAGAAGTTCCTGTTTTATTTAAAAGGACAGCGCAAACATTCCTTTGGGGTTTGACGACAGAACATGAGGCGCACGATATGGAGGGGAATTACCTGCTTCTCGCAGATCACTGTGGCTTGTATCAGTGGTAGGTTGGTAAATGCATCAGCAGCAGACATGGGATGAAAGTCACCTTGAATCTACCACCCCCTTTGACCCCTTCTTATGGTGCAATCCTGTGTAAGTTTAGGGTCAGCGGAGCTCCTAAACTAAACTGTAAGTTTAGTGCCTCATGTGCCCTCACGAGATTTGGGCGCCGCCGCCTTCGATCTCGCAAGATTCAAGATGGCCAACAGGAAAAAAGGTAAGTTTTTAAAAAAACCTTTTAAAAGCAGCGGGTGCGGGTGCAGGAATCCTGGCCGGCCCAGATGTAGCCGGCCAGGCTCCAGCAGCGAGGGCGGTGGCGGTGGCGGACAAGGAGGAGGAGGACGGCAACGGCAATGGTGGCGGGACATGTAAGTGGCAGCGGCAGGTGGCAAAATGACTATTTGTGGCCAAAATGGCCACAAATAAATAAATAAAATTTTCAGCAAGTTTTGCGCCCACACACAAAAAAAGGTTAGGACTTTTCAAAAATTAACTAATTATTTAAAAATGGGGGGGGGGTGTCCCGGTTTAGTGCAGGGGAAACATGGTAAGCCTATACCTATCCACCAAAATGAAACAGGCATTTCTTTTTGTTAATAGTCATATAATGGGGTAAGGTAGCAAGATTGAGTCAATTGTGATTCTTATGTTGTGTGTTTCATGAAAGGTGCCGAAAGCCACTTTCTATACTGTACATAGTAACACACTTTTTAAAAAGTCATAAAAGCCACAGCCAAAGTTGTTCTTAGAATGAGTGTGTTACTTAACTTCAGCTGTGGGTTCACTGAGCCTTCTCAGCTTGACTAAAAATGGAATTTAATTGAACCTAATGTGTGTGTTTATTTTATCAGTTTAGATGCTGTCCTTCAATATAAAAACATTCTCAAGGCAGTTTACAGGATAAACACTAAAGTAACAGAAACAAAAACAATAATAAAAGAACAAGAAATAAGCAGGACAAAAAATAGTTGCAGCTTAGAAGCCAGGCAAAATAAAAAAGGTCTTCAGCTGGTGCTGAAAGGACATGACAGTAAGCATCAGGCAAGCTTCTCTAGGCAACGCAAGGTTCCACAGCTGAGAAGGCCCTCAGATCTGGGCAGTCTCTTCTTCGATTAAAACATCTTTCAGGTTTCCAGGTCCTAAGTCATATAGGGCTTGAATGATAAGCCTCGGCACTTTGAGTTGGGCTCAGAAACAGACCTGGAGAAGGTGCAGCTGTCTAAGCACCAGTCAAATACGTTCACATCACTTTTCAATAAACTTGAGCATAGACATGAGAGTAATAGTAACACAAGGCGCATTTAGGGCAAGTAGGCAACATGCAGACCCCACAAAGGTCTTATATAAGGTCTACAGGCTTTCACTAGAATCTTGAGAATTCCCACTTTTTAATACAAACCTTTCACTTTTGTGATTGTGGAGATAGGCTGCAACAAGAATGACAAATGCTGAAGGTTCAGTAACAAGAATGCAAGTAAAAACAACAACCCCAAATTCATCGTGATTTTCTAAGAGTACAAACAAACCTACAGGAAATGTTTGTTCCCAAGTTCTACCGACATGAATGGGAGCTGCATTGGGGAGGAGCCATAGTTCAGTGACTCAGCAGCTGCTTTCCATGCTAAAGCCCGTAACAGACCGCACGAATTCCGGCGCGGAGGCGAGCGAGTGAGGCTGGCCGCTCTCCTCCGCGCTCTGAGCTTGTCTGTAGGAGTGTCTTCCCACAAATAGTCCCTCCTTTTGTCCCGCCTTCTTAGAAAGCACAGAGGTGATTGGTTAAGCACAAGTTCGGTCCTATACACGAGAGAAGAGAGAGAGAGAGGGGGGGGGCAGGAAGGAGAGAAAACTAACAAAACAATTTGTGCCAGGAATAGAATTCATCATGCTAACTTTTGTGAGAAGGAGAAATGGATCCATGAGAAATCGGAGACTAGAGTGAGTCCCAATTGATTGACAGCCCTTCATCCCGCCCTCTCATCCGATTGGCTGAGTGCAGTCGCTCCGCAAAGCAGCCCCCTCAAACATGGCCAGAATCATTTTCGCTCGTGCTGGAATTCAGGAGAGCGCAGCTGCTCCGCTCGCTTCCGCAATGGTAACCAGACACCTCCGCACAGCTCAACAAAGCTCCTCGGACGTCTGGGACGCACCGGAATTCATGCGGTCTGTTATGGGCTTAAAGGTCCAAGGTTCCATGCCCAGCATTCTCCAGGTAGGGCAGGGTAAGGCCAGTCATTGCCAGTCAGTGTAGGAAATACAGAGGTACATGGGCCAACTCAATATCAGGCAACTTCATATGTTCATCCACTTCAGCAAGAGATGTTCAGAAATTCCCAGGGAGTTGTGCCTCAAGTACATATACCAATATTCATGTCCAAAAGTACTGTAATAATTTTAGACTGACAATACTCTGCAATGTGTATTCATCATCTATAGCATAGCATCCATTAAATCAGGGGTGGGGAACCTTTTTGCGATGGAGGGCCATTTTCCCATGGGGAAAATGTCCCGTGGGCCGTGTGCCCCTCCATCGCAAATTGGTGCCCTGGCACGCGCGCGCCAGGGGGGGGCGCACACACACACCCTGCTCTCCCCCCCTTACCTTTTTCAGGTGGCGGCCGCTGCCGCCGCCAGCCCCACACACGCTGCTCGCGCGACTCCTTTTGAACTCGGCTGTTTCTGCGCATGAGCAGAAACAGCCGAGTTTGAATGGAGTCGCGTGAGGTGAGCGCGCCGCGCGCTCTCCCCTCGGCGCGACTCCTTTGAATTCGGCTGCTTCTGCACATGTGCAGAAGCAGCCGGGTTCCAAAGGAGTCGCGCGAGGTGAGCGCGCCGCGCGCTCTCCTCGGCGCGACTCCTTTGAATTCGGCTGCTTCTGCACATGCGCAGAAGCAGCCGAAGGGGCTGGCGGGGCTGGCGGAGACTCCGGTCTGCTTGTGCGGGCCGGACCTGATTGATTCGGGTCCGGTCTCGCGCGGGCCGGACAGGATCGCTCCGGAGGCCGGATCCGGCCCGCGGGCTGCCGGTTCCCCACCCCTGCACTAAATTCTTGATAAAGATCTACAAATTACATTAATAACACAGAAGTAGCATACTGTATGTGCCTCCGCTATGGGCCTCCGACTTATGACAAACTTGTCATGTCGTCTCAGGACTGAATACTTTGTTCTGCTATTTTTTTTAGTATATCCGAGTTGATCAGACTATTTTATGCTAGCATCAATAGTGCAATCATCAAGCATCATTTCTTTTTGCTGCCACCTACTCTCTCTCCTGAACATTAAAAATATGAGAACTTTCCAGCGCTAGGAATTTAGGAAAAGGTCATTTTGTTTTCCTCAATACTACAAAAAATGGCATAGTGAGATTTGACATGTATGCAAATCAGCACGGGGGGGGGGACACCTTCCCTTGAGCTGTATGAAATGTTGATATCTAAATACCATGACTAACAAAAAGGACCTGCACTGAGGTTTAATTGGAAGGACGAGGGCAATACATGAAACAGCACTGGAGATTTTTGTTGCTACTTATATGAGAGCAAAAATGTATAGTTTCTTAAACTGATAACTGATTAATGTTGGTTGTATTTTATGGGTTAGCACAAACACTTGTGAATCAACCAAAGCTAGTAAATATTTAATATTAATACAAAAGAACATATTTATTTATTTATTTATTTATTTTAGGAATTTGTAGCCCGCCTTTCTCCCGAGGGCACTCAAGGCGGCTTGTAACCATAATGTAACGAAATGTAACCATATTGGTTACAGATGCTAGTAATCTTGGTATACGAAACTCTATACACTACAAGCAGAGAAGGAAGCAAAATACGGAGTGGGTTTTCTTCACTAACTATTAAATTGTATGATTTCAAGATACTGCACTGGGTGCAGTGTCTTTTTACATTTTAAGTGCATTTATTTCAAAATGAGTTTTGAGCTCATAAATATTTAGCAAAGTGAAACATTCCATCCTATTTGATAAATAAGGCTACAGTTACGTGATGGCGATCCACTCTCTTTCATCAGAAGCCCAAATACCAACAAAAGGAATGCTTATTCAAAGTTCAGGTGGCTTCTGATGGGGTAAGTATAGGGTGCTGTACACTGATTCTACAAAAAGGAGTGAACACAGGCATATTTAAAGTGTCTAATGAGCAGGCAGATACAGCAATCCACCAAAGCTTGGTCGTATGATTCAATGCAAGCAAATTTATTCCAGTTGGTAGAATCATTGAATTGTACTCAAATGCAACATAAAACACACCAGGCCTGCTCCATGGAAGACCATAAAATAAAGAAGATAAATAATTTTAAGGGTTTATAATTACTTAAAAAGATAGGCACAATATAATTTTTAAACAAACACATAAACAAACAAATAAATAAATACAATAGTCAGAGCTAGAACATATCTTCAGAACGTCTCCCATCCCTGCTCTCTCCCACCATCCGTACTACAGACAAGCGTAATATTTTGCTGTTTCAATCCAATTGGTCATTTCAACTCTCAGCTCATTTCACAAGCCATTAAAAGACGTTTACTAGAAGAAACTATACAGCTGTATCATGACAGCTATCCACACAGACAATGAAGGACAGTAAGACCTCTAATAACATCAATGCCTGCCGAAATCACTATGCCTTCTCCTATAATCAGGGTGGAGCAGGTTGAGCTCAAGTACTATATATGTTCACTTAAAATATTATATCATAATTTAAATATTCCAACAGAAGCAAAGTTACTTTTGCTCAAGAGTACCACACAATCAATAATTCTTAAACAAGGGATGGATGGGTGGTGTGAAATTCCTAATTCAACTCTCACCTTAACTATGAACTCACTAGTTGCCTTCGGCAAATCCGTTTCTTCCAATCTCAACTTCCCATCTGCACTATGGAAATGATACAGGCCTACTCTCCAGGGTTGTAAGGTTTATTGAGAGAATATATATAAAGCATTTGGAACCCAAAGCAAGTGCCTATTTATTTATGACGTTATAAAGCTTTGTCTTCTGTAACATGCCATGCAGAACTGAGAAACAATGGCAATGCTACACGTTTCACCCACATAGAAAGTACAAATGTTGTTTAGCACATCAATAAAAATCTATCTTAACACTAAAAATGGTTTAACGTCATTATAAAGGCATACATTTTAAAGGTTATTTGAATGTACTCATGCAAAACTAACAAATCAAAGGATTTTTTGTGTGTCTTCTGAGTGAAGCAATGAAGAATATATTAAAATTATTTTACAGTACAATTTTAACCTACGTTCAGTGGGTAAGCTCCAACTGACTTCAGTGAGTTAGGCTTTCACTCCTAGTGAGTTGTCACCAAAATGCAGCCCATTTCCACGAGGTTAGCTAATTAATGAACTCCTAGAAAGTGATTAATTTGACAGTGCTTTTTTAATTTTCACCTTAAAACCATGACAATTATGTATTTTAATTAGGGCTGCAGCTATAGTTGGGGTGCCTTACATACAGCCTTGATACTGTAAACAGATCACATCAATTCTTTCGTAAATAGATAATACTGTTTAATTACCTGGAAATTAACAAAAGACTAACAGTGTGTCCTTATTTTACAAACATGTAAATAATATATTCTCCAATACTGGACCAAAATGTTTTCTCAGAAATTGCAGAGGCCAGCACAGCCGATCCTATAATGCTTTATAACTGTTATGTTTTACTAAAAACAAAAAACCACCCAAAGCTAATTAGTGTCAATTAAATAAAAGCCATATACAATACTGTACTATGTAGATGAACTTTAAACATATAACATTGTATGCAGAAAATAATAATAAATCCAGTTTATGGTGTCATAAAAATCTTCTGCCTTCACACTTGCTGTGATGTCTCTCTACATTGATTAGTGATTTATTTGCAAAATTCTAAGAGTGGTAAGTCACATAGAGGTCCTGAAACTGCAGACTGAGGTAAACAGCATGGCATAATATATTTAACTATACTAATTCAAAGCAGAGGGGAAAGCATAAAGGGAACAGGAAAAATACAAGCCCTGGATCACCTTCTAATCCTTGAAACAAATAATTCTGTGGGATTAAATTTTCCAAACTTCCTCCCTACCCTATGTTTTACACATAAATCCACTGCAATCAGATATACAAGTTAATAAGCATTTAGCATGGTTTATTTTATTTTCAGTCATGGTTCAATGAATTAGCTTTTCAGTTCTTCAACTGACGTTCCTTGTCACTGATTCATGACTTTGAGTTTTGCACAGTATTTTTGGTTAAGGACTTTCTCGTCATCTTTTAAAAATGCCCCTGTTGCTGCTTTCATAAAGGGTGGACAATTTGCAGTTTGAAAAGCAATGGTTCTCATGTTCTTGTGTCTGGTGTGTGAGTGGATGGTTTTGTTTTGTTTTTAATTTTAAGGACTAGAAAACAGAACTGGAGAACTGTTAGTGAATCCTTGTTCTGCCATGTTAAAGGAATTGGTTCTAGTCTCCACTGTGATGAAAACATCTCTGTTCTGTTATTTGTAACAGGAACTTGAAGGAAGAAAAAAAAAAAGAACCATGATTCAAACTCACTCTTCTCTGCTGTTGCACAGGCAGCATAGCCAGGGCTAGAACATGTCTTTGCCCTTTCCTGCTCTCCCACACTGTCCACATCAGGTACAAATCATGTAATGTTTTGCTCTTTGGATCCAAAAAACCAAATCAAGCTATTTCAACTCCCAGGTTTATATGCTCTATGCCAGGACTTCTCAACCTGTGGTACGGGTACCCCTAGGGGTACGCAGACCTCTTGCTGGGGGTACGCCAAGCCCTGTCCCTTATCTGCCCCATCAGCAGCTAATTAAGTGTTAATTAACTTGGATTTTAAATTTTAATTATTTTCTGAGCCCTTCAGTCTCTGGTTTTGGGCTTATTTTTGTACTTTGGAAAATGTACTTTGGTGGGGTGGGGGAGGCAGGAGCTGATTTTGGGAAGTGTGACTTGGAGAGAAAAAAAGAGATCCTTGCATGTCTGTCTGTCTGTCTGACTGACATACACACACACACAAACACACACACGAGTTAAATAAGACATTTTTTCACATTTAAAATGGTTCTAGTATTTTATTTAATGATTAATTACCTAATTCATTAATTTATTAATCCAATTAATTAGCAGTTAATTAGCAGGGGATACTTCAGAAAATTGGACCATGATAGGGGGTACCCGGGCATCCAAAGGTTGAGAAGCCCTGCTCTATGCCCCACTCCATTTCAGATATTCTCCATTGTATGCAAATACTATTTTAAAAACTGCCTCTGTTGAGTAGGAGAAGGAGGAGGAGGAAGCAAAAAGGTAAGGAAAATGCTTTTATACTTTTTTACTTTGGCCCCCATATCCGCGATAGCAAACTTCGCTATCCACAGATTTCAGTATCCGCAAGGATTCTGGGAATGGAACCCCTGCAAATACTGAGGGCCCACTGTACACGAATGCTGCTTGTGGTATCTGCACTTTTTTGCTTATCACATCAGGTTCCTGCTCATCATGGTGAACAGGTTAATTTAACTCGTTTAATCCTTAGTGTAAGTTATTAAGAGATGCCACTTATTGCAAAGAGTCACAGAAGAACATCTACATGTTTTGTTCATAGTAAAAACATTTGATGAGCCTGTTTGCCATAAGCAGTGAGCTACCACTAGTTAAAAAAAAAAAAGCAGCAGGACCAGACCAACCAGATAATGGGGCTGAAGTGTGAAAATTTTCAGAAAAGGCTGGCTGACACGATGAGGTCTCACACCAGGTGATGCAAACCCTCTGGGCTGGGGAGAAGTGGAGGTGGAGTGAAAAACCCAAGTTGGGCCTGGTTGAAAGGGTCTGGGTCCGATTCAAGATGGGGCCTGACTTTTTCAGTGGAGTGAGTTTGCTTTCTGAGTTCTCACCATTTGAAGACTCGCATCATCTCTAATCTATCATTGGCTGGAATCACATACTTAAGGAGAAAGAAGGAGCCCTGTTAAAATTCAAAATAGGTGTACAAGCAACAGCGGACTGATGGAATATTGCCTGCAAAAATGCATGTAAAACAGCATACAATTGTATAGGGTTTTGCACCCCTCAAAAATGTGCTGTTCACTTTTAAAGTATTCAAAGATGAAAAATCAACACAGGCATGTTTGCACTGCAGTTTATATATGGAGCTGCTTCCTCCAATGAAGTAAGTGAGAAAGCCAGGATATGCCTGTCAGAGCATTCTCTCAGGTCTCTGAATTGGGCACCCCTATACCTGTCTATACTGAATTATTCAGGGCAAGTGGGTTGTCCTAAGAGAGATGTGCAATTACAATTTAATATTATTAGTAAAATTATCTTCTCATTCCCTTAAACATTCAAGATATACTTCTAAACATAAAACTACGCCAGAAACTATTGCAATATGACCTACTAGCTGCTGCACCAAGCATCTTTGATTTACTACCTGTCCTTCCCATTTTTTTAATTTTGGGCACAAATGTTACTGTCATACATTCACATGTAGAATTGCATAAGCTCACAAATGTCATTTGTATTTTTATGCCCACCTTAGAGATGATTTCAATATTCAGTAAATTCACAAGGTAAGTGCCCCCTCCTATCAAAGGCTACAGTGCTGTGCAAGCTTACCTGGGAATAAGCTCCATAAGACAAAGTAAGACTTA
Source organism: Plestiodon gilberti rubricaudatus (assembly GCA_026170595.1). Lineage (NCBI taxonomy): Eukaryota > Metazoa > Chordata > Lepidosauria > Squamata > Scincidae > Plestiodon > Plestiodon gilberti. Next base: position 63,939,849 of record JANXHW010000004.1, on the reverse strand, counting down.
CTTCTGAGTAAGCATGCATAGCACTGTGCTGTAAGCCATCAAATGTTGCCTTTTAAACTATGAGGTGGAAACAAAGAAGAAAGTGGCCAAAACTGAGCCCAGAGTCAGCACTTCTGTTTGGGCCGGTCACTACATTGTTACTGTAAAGATTAAAGGGTGGGGGGAACCCTTTAATTCCTTTAAGGACAGGAAGAAAAAATCCCAAAATTCCTTTAAGGACAGGAAGAAAACGTAACAGCGCAGTCCTGTGTATCTTTAGAGCAGCGGAGCATGCGCTCTGCTGCTCTAAAGCGTCGCGAACGTGCTGTAAAGCACATTTGCAACGACTCAGGAGTAAGGGCCGCCAGCTCGGAGGTGGGCAGCCCTCACTCTACCGCCCTCTGGACCCTGCACTAACGACGATGGTAAGTCCAGCTGATATCCGAGTCCCTTTCCCAGCCTGGACCGGACCTTACTCCGCCATCTTGGATGCACACCAGCTTCAGAGGCCCCAGGCAGCCCTACACTTGGGGAAGGGGATGAATGTTCCCTTCTCCCGAGGTGCTCCCAGGCTGTGCCGGCAAGGCCTGGGAACGGGTTCAGGATATGGCGGCCGGCCCTTTAGGATTCGCTATCCACGGTTTCAGTTATCCATGGATCGCAGGGACACCCCCCCCCCGGCTTTTACTTTTTCCCCAGTAAGCTTTCTTCCTTAAACAAACAGGAGAAGCAGCCTCTGGCTGCTTATTGCAGGCAAGTAGAACGAGACTAAGTCCTAGAGAGGCTCTGCAAGGTTAACAGAAACCTACTTTCTACTTGCCTGCAATGGAGGCTGCTTCTCTGTTTGTTTTAAGGAAGAAACAAAGCTTGCTGAAAGAAAAACAAGAGCTGGGGGTGGGCACGCACGCCTGCCCGCAGGGGAGGCAGGGCGGGGGGCCCTCAGGAAACCATGGAAGGGGGGTTCGCTCTTATCCACGGTTTCAAGTATCCACGGAGGGGCCTGGAGCATATCCCCAGTGGATATGGGGGGAGTACTGTAAATGTATTGAATAAATGGATAAAGACTGTAATTCATTTCAGTTGCATAATAACAACTATCAAGTAAAAAAATATGTAGAAAAATATGTTTAAAAAGATGCCATTATGGCACAGCATTTCTTATCATCAAAAGTTTAGGAGGAAGTTAAAGGAAGTTAAATGAAGGAAGTTGGGGAAAAATAAGAAACTTCATGTTAGGATATTATGTATATGATATCTGGTATTTACAAAATATGTTAGAACAAAACGTTATAGTAAGTATTCTTATGTTCAGTCTGTATTTCGTTTCACAGCAGGGGAACATTTACCCATTTATATCTTTATCTTCATTATTTTGTGGACATCATAGATTGACCCAGACCATAACGGCTTTGATGTGATGTAATGAAACACCATAGTTTTCAGGACAATTAAGACAGAGGTAGAATTCGTACATCACTATCAGGGGTCACATGGTGAACAAAATGACATCATGAGGCCAATCAGGTTTGACTACCACCTGGCGACAATAGTAATAGTAAATGAAGCTGCGTTGTGTACACTCTGAAGCCCTGATCCAACTATAGATATGCAATGGAATGCACATTCAAGCACATATCCCATTGAGACAAGGGCAATATCGTGCAGATGGACAATGCTTGTACACCCAGGACAATGCTCTCTATTTTGTTGTGTGGTGGCAGTTTCATTGCCGCTGCACAGCACAGCACAAACGGAATCAGCACAGTTGTCAAGAAAACAGAAACGTATTCTTTCCCCTCCATGATATTTGTACTCTATAGAGTAGGGCATTTCCTGCAGAACTGCTAAAAGGGGAGGGGGCTTTCTAGGAGGCTCTACAGCTCAGCTCTACTTACCGGTACATCCCTAACTAGTGGAAGAAAAGCTGTTTTTGTGTGTAAAGAATATGTACCGTACATGTATTATTGACAGTCTATACTTCATGAGCTGGTGATATACATTGATGATATCTGCTTAGGAAATATTCACATTCGTCTTTCTTCTATTAATTATACTGTATCACGTATCAAGAGCAAATATCGCTTAACAATCCCAGCATTTTTGTAGCTTATATCATCTGCATTAGAGGCTATCAGAAGAACATATAAGTAGTCAGGTGACATGCTCTCATAGAGGATTTATTTCTCAGTTATGTAACAGCAAATTATTTTGTTGGGCTGATATTTAAAATACATAGTCTTCATCTGAAAGCTTTCAGGGCATACTAAGTTAAAAATTGGATCTAATACATGGCAATGTTTTCTGTTTAGTGCAAAAACATAGATGGGATTATGCACACTTAAAGGAAACTGGAAACATGCCCTCAGGCATCTTCAGATGTCTCTATGGTTGATGCTACAACATAAGGATGACTAAAAAAGCACAGAGCCTACCAAAAGTACCATAGTCCAAACTTGGAATAAATTCTCCTTTGTCTATCTGCTACATTTTTGAGCAGGACTTTAACACTTCATTATTTTGAATGCTTTTTTTGGCTCAAGGCAAAAAATATTGACAAAGTTCCTCCTCCAAGACAGTTATTGTCTCTGTATATTTGAGAGTAGCCTTCACAAGTTCACCTGCCAGTATTAAATCCTTGTTTTGGGAGAGGGAAGAGAAAAATTTGTTAGCAGTCCAAGCTGTTTTACTGTAGCAACAGCTACAGTAGCAAATCACATTGTTCTTTCAATTAAACTAGTTCAGTGCTTTAGAGAAGAGCTGGACTTCCCTCATTCCAAAAGAAAAAAAACAGTTTATGCCCAATCTGAAGCTTTTACAAGCACCAAGAGTGAAGGGCTTTGACTTTTCTTATTTTCTAAGTTCGATAACGAAAAACAGCAACACAAGATATCTGCCTAAAACCAAGAATGTTTGCTAAAAAATGTGTGCTTAGACCAACAAAATATACCGTATTGGTCTGAGTATAAGACTCACTTTTTTCTCCTAATTTAAGTTTTTAAACTAGGGGTGCATCTTATAATCAGGCTGTTGCAATTTAATGCCAGTGATTTAATTAATTTTTTTTAATAGCACCAACCTTTAAGGGTGCGTCTTATAATCAGGTGTGTCTTATACTCGGGACAATACGGTATTTGAAACTAGAGTTATCCTACATGGCTAATATAATATCAGCCAATCAGAGAGAACATTTAATGCCATTTGTAACCTACAAGATAGTGATTGCTGGTTGGGTGGTAGATAACTGTAAGCTGTTGCTGGGAAAAATATGAACCAATTACCATACCAATGAACTTTTGAGAATTGTGTTGCTTCAACTAATTAATGTAGTTCACATCACACACTAGGAAAAAAAATATCAAAGAATGACACTTGACTATGTTAGATGAATTGACAGTTGAGAGCAGTGGTGTGTGTAATGTATCACTAGCAAGGACCAGCCTTATGGACAGCCTAAGGGGGAACATTAAAACGTAATGCCTGTGCCCTTGTATCAGATTCAACATCTCATAAGCCTGACAAACCCCCTTCACTTGACCTGCTGGGCACTGTAGCTCTGTTCAGATGTGAAGGTGGCATTGACAGGGAGGATCTCTCCCTGTGTTCAGTGTTTGTTGCTGCAGACAAATGCTGATCACACATTCAGGAACTTGTGGGGACTTAACTTCTGATCAGGTCTAGAGTCTTGTGGAATCTGACTGGGCTTCCTTCATGCTCACATTCCTGTAACTGCCACAGTCAGTCAACCACACCTTGTAGCAGTGGCGTTGCTGTAGGCGGGGCGGAACACTAAGTTCCACACTGCTCTGAACCTCCGTTACTCACCGGCATGAGGCGGCCCCCCCCTCACCTTCGGAGCCATTCAGTGGGGCGAAGGTAATGCGCAGGGAGTTTCCTGTGCGTTGCCTTTGCCCCACTGAATGGCTCCGAAGGTGAGGGGGCGGGGCCGCCTTGTGCCGGTGAGTAATGGAGGTTCAGAGTGGTGTGGAATTTAGTGTTCTGCCCCACCTACAGTGACGCCACTGCCTTGTAGGGCTCAAGAATTTATCTCTCACAATACAATCCTATGCATATCTACTCAGAAGCAAGTCCCATTGTGTTCAATTGGTTTACTCCCAGGAAAGTGTGTACAGGTGGGCCCCCCATCCACTGATTCGCTATCCACGGTTTCAGTTATCCACGGATCGTGGGGACCCCCCCCCAGGCTTTTACTTTTTTCCCAGTAAGCTTCATTTCTTCCTTAAACAAACAGGAGAAGCAGCCTCTGGCTGCTTATTACAGGCAAGTAGAACAAGACTAAGTCCTAGAGAGGCTCTGCAAGGTCAACAGAAACCTTGCAGAGCCTCTCTAGGACTTAGTCTCGTTCTACTTGCCTGCAATGGAGGCTGCTTCTCTGTTTGTTTTAAGGAAGAAACAAAGCTTGCTGAAAGAAAAACAAGAGCTGGGGGTGGGCACGCACGCCTGCCCGCAGGGGAGGCAGGGCGGGGGGCCCTCAGGAAACCATGGGGGGTGTTCGCTCTTATTCACGGTTTCAAGTATCCACGGAGGGGCCTGGAACATATCCCCAGTGGATATGGGGACCCACCTGTATAGGATTGCGCCCTCAGTCTCCTTCGAACCTTTCTATAAACCCCAGTCCACTCCGGGCCTGGCTGTCCTTTGGCGGGGGGCACCCACCTCTGTCCACCCACGCATTTGCACCATTCCTTCCCCTCTCACTTCTCTGAATATGAAAAGAGGTGAATGAAGTCGAAGAGGAAATGTGGAGGAGGGTAGTAGGCTAGAATATTTATATCAAAAGGTCAAGATACAAATTTATAAACAAACAACAACAGGGACATGCATTACAAAAGTAGAGGTCACTGAAGTAATATCAAGAATAGAGGAGAAAAGCAGATGAGTATATTGTATACACTGGAAAGGGGTTGTGTAATTAAATTGGTTTAGAAGATTTTAAAATACTGTATGCAACGGAGTTGTTTGATAAATAAGCAAACCCATCAATGATGTCACTATATTTTGAATTTTGTTGTCCCTGAAAGTGAAAGCCAATAAAAGTAGAATGGGGAATATTTGCAATGGGATGGTGTCATGTCACACATTTCAGTTTAATAAATGTTACGAAAGGGAAGGAAAGGAGATGTAGGGTGGGCGGCCGCTTTCAATGGAAAACACACAATCCCCATTGTGCCCAATTCTAGCTTTAGGAAGGGGTATCTCTATCAAGGATAAAGACAGAAGTATCAGAATGGAAAAAAGGAGACTGAGACATGAGGTTTTTCCATTCAGTAAAAGGAGCAAGAAATCAAGTCATAGGATGAGAAAAAATATAGGGAGGAGCACAGTGATGGAGCTTAAATGAGCTTGGGAGCTAATAACAGCCTTAGGAGTGTGATTTCACCAGGGTGGTAATGGGAAAGGAATGTCCCACTCCCTGCTTGTCACAGTCTAATCCTGATCTCCCCTGTGGTTGAAATTTAAGCAAAAAGAAAATGTGGGGCAAAACTACTTGTTTTAACATAATGCATAGTTTGGCTTTCAGTGGCCATGCAAAGATAGTCCTGCAGTTTTCTGGGTTCGATCCCATGCTACCAGAGTTGCATGTCTGATGGAGAGTGGAGACAACAATATGTCCAAAAAGTGAAACGAGAGGAAATCCAGAAAGTCTTCTTTGCCATATTTAGTTTGAAAGCTGGAGTGACAGCTGGGGATATGCGAGTGATCCATATACACTCAAATGCAATTTGTAAAATGCAAATGAAGGATGGGATTTTTTTTAATATTAAAAAATACAACTATCTTCCAGGTAGCATATGCTTATCTATAATTTCTGTTTGTAATGTTACACTTCTCCACCCTTGTGTCATTGATCCCTACAACTACAGGACCTCCCCTTCTTTCTTTCCCCCACTCCTTCCCTACTTTCCAGTGCACAAAAATATCCTCACTCCAAAGGCAAGAGGGTAAATTCTTTTTCACGTATTGTGGGACTGATTTAAGGTTGTACAATTGTGTTATCAATTTTGATAACAGAGCCTAGTTACAACATCTATTAAAAGTCTGTGCCAATCATTTACTGGTGGGGAAAATATTCTAATATGTTTCCATTGCAGTTCCTCCATTAACTTTTAACACAGTTCTTTCCTGGGCTGTTGTAAAATAAGGTTATTTTACACATTTAAGACTAGCTGCTCAATCTTCATGGGGTGATACTAAGGTCAGCAATTCTTCAATTTTTTGAACTCATCTGTATCAATTTTCCCAAGTATCATTTCGACTGCAGTCCATCACCTAAGTGTAATGTTGAGTCCCCTATTTGATAACACAGTACTTTTTTTTAGAAACCTATAATACACTGAAGTTCCCCCAGGTTCAAAAGGTAAACAGCACATAATAGCACAGAAGCAGCACAGAAGCATTTAGCCTGCCTATTATTCATTATTATAAGGCTACTTAACACCAACTGAAAATTAATTGCAAGGACCCAAAATTGGTGTACTCTTATATTTCAGTTGTGATGGGCAATACTTTGTGTTCAGTTTAGTGAAGAAAAATTACAAATGTGCCAACACAGACAGCCCCTTTTTAACCTCAATCTAGATCTAGCTGTATAAGATAAAATGTGATGCATATGCGTCAAAAGATACTACCAGCCAGTTTAGTGGGGTTTGGATGAGCATCATAAAGTGGCTGTGCATTCACATGAGCCGCACAATCACATGCAAAAACCTACTTCCATATGCAAGTTTCTCTTGACGGCACATTTGTTTTTCACTCATCTAATTTCATACAAGGAAAATCCAGTCAAGGAGAGTTAAATGTACCTCTGACTAACTTCTTGTTGTGACAAAAACAGAGATAGGAATAGACTCAAGGAGTCCTAGCTACTACTATATATGGTGAGGATCAAATGTATTCCAATCCTATTCACTATACCCTTACATTTGGTTGAGTGGGAAGGAAAGCAACACTTTGAGACACACAGTAATACTATCAAACCAGGAAAATCCCTTCCAACTACAAATATGTTGAAACAACAATAAAACAAAATACCAACCTATATACACAATACTCTATTAACCTCCTCTTCTTTGATTAATACAACAAAAGGATGTGCACAATATCATACTGATATTTCAGCTTTACTGACAGTTGCACAGCAACACAGTGTGAACCTAAACAAACGTATAGGTACATGGCAGCATGAACTCCATTGCTTTGTTAATTTCCTCCATCACTGGATCATCAAAGAATTTAAGAGTTCAAACTTACTTTAAGATTAATCCAGCAAGCAATAAGCAAACATCAGAATTAATTTCAGACTGAACATTTGTAAGTGTACTGCCATCATATACCTATGAAGTAGACTTACTATTCGTCCTGGAAAACCTGGGACTGTTCTGGTTTCTGGAGCCCGGTCCTGCTTCAGTCCCAGGCTTTCTGGGCTCTGCTGCCGCTGCTTTTAAAATGTACCTTTTTCGGTGCCGCCATCTTGTATCCCGTGAAATTTCGCAAGATCCAAGATGGTGAAACCGAAAAAAGGTACTTTTTAAAATCGGCGTTTTAGCAATCACTCCTGTGGAACTGAGAGTAAGCTTTAGTCCCTCCAGATCCTTCCAGTGATTACTCTGTTGCTGGAACAAACTTGATCCTTCCCTAGATCCACCAAGATCCTCGAGTGGTTTTTTTTATTTCCCAGAGAATAGTTTGAGATGTCAGTTCGGATAAGATCTGCCATTCCCTCCGATTCACAACCATAGTAAAAAAAAAAAAATCTATAGTCCCAGCAGTTGGTTGGGCACAGCCTCTGTGTGTATCACAAAGAAAAACTTGCAAACTGAAAGACTCTTAACAGTGCAATCCTATGCATGTCTACTCAGAAGTAAATCCCACTGAGTTCAGTGGGCCTTGCTCCCAGGTACATGTGTACAGGATTGCAGCCCAAGATTCGAGAATTGTTCTGGAGCAATAACACAGGTCCAAGTTAGTAAATGAAACTTGAAAAGTAGCAGTAGCTTTACTGGACCTTAGCAAGGTATTGTAAATCTGCAACAGACATGTCAGCTAAATCCAATTCTTGATTTCTTAGAAGTTCCAGGAACAAAAGGGTTTAATATAAGACAACTTCACATACCCATAGCATAGTCCTTAGCAATATCACATGTTTTGCCTGACTCAATATTACATGCTTAATTCAAGCTTTCCAACATAAGCTGTTCTTGTATGAACTCTGCGGTGTGGTGGCATTTCAGGGGAGCCATCTCATATTCAGCATCTTCCCCTCATCTTCACATTCAAGATGGTAGTTTCATAATTACACAGGATTCAGCTGGTTCACTGGGTTCCAAAGTAAAACTTATAAAAGGGGAAATCTTCAGTCTTTTGTCTCTTGCTCATCTTAGTAGCAAACAAGGCATTACTGCGATTGCCTTTCATTTCACTAACATTAAGGAGCAAGAAAACAGAATTTAAAGCAGAAATACTTTCACTAAAGAACACAGTCCTTGGCAGCCTTGGGCAGTAAAGTATATCTCCCATTAGAAGGTACTTGGGTGTTCTACAGCAGGTGCTAAATGCTGGATACTCTTTGCTTTCATGGTGCAGCTCCAATTCATGTTTTGTTTTTCTGTTGTTCTCTCTCTCTCTCTCTCTCTCTCTCTCTCTCTCTCAGCTACCTGTCTTCCGGCGCAATACTGCCTAATACAGTGCCGGCGGAGCGAGGATTTCACTGAAACTCAGGATTGCGCAGGATTGCGCTGTAACTGTTCTAAAAAGGACAAGGCTCTGTAAAGTTCAGTGTCTGGATCCCACATCTGCCAAACAAATCGCATGGACCTGCTCTTCAGAGGGCATTTTATCACTCTGTTTTGCATAGTGTCTAAGAAGTTCTAACTGAAAAAATATTATCCACTGGACATTACCATAATGCTGCCACAGTGGCAGAGGCGTCATTGGGGGGGGCAGGACGGCAGGACGCCACGCAGCAGGGGGTGTACTTGCCCCCAGAGTCGTCATTGCCGAGTCGCACTCTCCATCGCATTTTTCGTCGTCATCTTCGTTCCGGCAGCGAGATGGGCCCACCCACCCGCCCTGGAGCCGTTTGGCTCCAAAATGCTCCAAAAAGTGGCAGGGGTGTTCTCGTACTGTTGGCGAAATTCAGCGGCAGCACGCAAAAATGATGTCACGTCCCCAGGGGGCTGGGCTTGTGGTGTCACGTGGGAGTGTCGCGTCGGTAGGCCCCCCCAAAAGGGGGCGTAGGAACGCCAGTGCATAGTGGAGTTCCTAGAGAGGGTGCGGTACTCTAAGTTGCAAACAGGTCTACTCAGCGTTTCACGGTGGCTCCACCCACTAGCCATCGGAGCCATTCCAAGCAGGGAGTCTCCTACGCGTTGCCTTTGCTGCTTGGAATGACTCCAACACCGTGTGGGCGGGGCCACTGTGTAATGCTGAGTAGACCTGTGCACAACTTACAGTACCGCACACCATCTAGGAACGCCACTGTGCTGCCACCAGACCTTTATGAGCAAGAAGGAGAAAATGCTTTGGAGAAAATGCTTAGGACAGGGGTGGTGAACCTCCGGCCCGCGGGCCGTTTAAGACCCCCGAGGCCATCCGGTCCGGCCGCCAAGAGATTGCCGGGAGGCCGCCCAACCGGCCCCCGGAGGCTCCGTGTTCACCCGCCGCCGGCTCCGCGTGTCACCCCCGAAGGCCGGGAGAGGAGCTCGGTGCCTCCTCCTCGGTCGGTGGCTCGGCCCCTTCTGACCAGGCCCTCGTTGGCAATTTTGCACATGCGTACAACGCCGATGAGGGCAAGAGCTGGCCCTCTTGTCCTCATCGGCATTGTGCGCATGAGCGAAAACGCCAACAAAGGCCTGGTCAGAAGGGGCCAAGCCAGTGGCCGAGGAGGAGGCGCAGAGGTCCTCTCCAGGCTTCCGGGGGTGACGCGCAGAGCCGGCAGCGACCTCGGACGGTGAGCGCGGAGCCTTTGGAGACCGGGGTGTGTTTTTTTGCAAAAAATAAATAAAAAAGTAAAAAATGCAGCCGGCCTTATGGCCGGCCCACAAACAAATTTGTATACATTAAAATGGTTCTTGAGAAGAAAAAGCTTCCCCACACCTGGCTTAGGAAAATGTACTTTAGGATATGGATACATAACCTCCACTGTCTGTGTGCAGATTGTTTTCAATCTCACCTTCTTCAGATCCGTAATGTTACTTGAACATCTAAGCTGTGAAGTTACTACTGCGTAGCAGAACTACCCCAGCAGCGCATTTAAACAAAACAAAAGGCATTTTATTGGCAAAAATATATAAAGACATCTAAATATATGGGCAATTTAGAAAATACTCCTCCCTCCCGGTTAATCCTCTAACATCTTTATTCTGCCTCTGCATGGGTAGTAGTTTGCTGAGCTGTCACATAAGACTTTAAAAGTTACTGTCTGCCTGCTTACAACCAGAACTACCATAGACAGCATTTTCCTTGAACAGGTGATTTCTGATCTCCCCCACAGGATAAGTGTTTGGGGTTTTTTAAGGGTACCTTTTTGGAGAATTTTGCTTTGAGACTCTTGACCAATAATGTTTGGGGATGGGACATAGGGTCACTTGAAAATTTAGAACCAGCCAAAGAGATTAGCTTTGAAGCTGGCCCTTGCCAGTATTGAACTATCCATCAAACCAGATGTTCCTCATTGATCATGCCAGTTAACTGGATGCATATCCATTTGGCACCAACACTATATGTGTTTCATTTCACTTCTTCTGTGCTACCTGGCAAGGTGTTCATCAGATGCACACACCTGTGAATCAGGCCCCATAGCATGTTTGTTACTAGATATTTAATGCAGGTCAGTGCTTGATTTTGAATACTTGTGTTGTGCATCCAAATAAATACTTTGCAGTTTCTACTTTGTCTGCTGTAATAATGTGTTTGGATGGAAATCCTACGAATTTGGTGTGAGGACTATCCTTGTCCACTCTTCACAAAGTTTAAGGAGAAGCTCAAATAAGGTTACAAAATCACAATGATAAGAAATCTAAAAATAGCAAAGAAGAAGCAGGCCAATTGTACATCTTACCACACCAGATTCTCATTGCTACATGAGAAAGAACAAATACAAAAAAATAGAGACTGCCCAACTTCTAGATCTGATTATTATTTTTTTAATGAAGCACAGGGAAGAAAATGGAGACAGGAAGGTGATAGAAACTGGAAACCATTGCCAGACATCTCTACAAACAGCCCAACTGCCACAACATAACACAACTGTCTGCAATTCCAGTTCAGTTCTAACTGGTCTCTGGTTCCCTACATTTTTGTCATCTCATCATCCACCAAATGCAACTTTGGCAGAACCATGTCAAACAGACGAGAGCTCACTTGCAATGCCCTCATATCCTAACTCTGCTCACTCTGTGGAAAATAAGTAAACCAACAAAATGTAATGTGGGACGAAACAATTTCTGAAGGAAATGTTTGTCCTACCACAGCAATAAGGGATTAGCATACTGCCAGTATTTTTAATTCACTAGCCATTTATACCGTAACTGTGCCTGGCATGCAGCAGCTAGATTACCTGGAGTTATTATACTCCAATGATAGTCAGCACAGCAGTAAAATTACCACTGATAATCATATGCACTGTGAGAGGATATGCTCCCTGACAGGAGCTAATACAAATAGTAGTAAAACACCTGTGGCAATTTAGTTCTGTGGGATGCACATACAGGTATGTCCCCTCATATGCACATACAGGTATGTATACAGGTATGTCCCCTCTGACCACTATTTAAAATTTGAACAATTTATGCCACAAGGCTCCAATGCCACACAATGATTACAATTTAAAACTACTACTAATAAACTGTTTTAGTGCTTGTTCATGTAAGCACCTACAACAAGAGTCGGCAGCACTCATGTGCTGACCATTAAATATCAGTAATTGCAATGAGGGCAAAATGCCACTTCTCTTAGGAAAATTGATTTAGGGAACTATATTCATCAGAACAAAACAAACTCCTATTATGACACATGCACAAAAGAACCCACTCCCAGGAAATAATAGCACCTTCCTTTAAAGTTAAATATCCTGTAGCTGTTCACATGAGATAATTTATCTTTTTTTTTTAAAGAACAACATAAAAAGAATGAAAAGTTGTACCACAATTAATATCAAATGCCTTTTTTCATATTTTGGTACTATGGCAGCGACTGTACGTTTTTTCCCATGCTTTCACTTTGCTATTGTTTAGCTATGTTTACCTGTATTCTCTGCTGACCTTGATTGGCTGTCCCCATTTTCAGTGCTTTGTGCCCCTGACATCGTCCAATTTATTTACTTCCATGATCCGGGAAAAATCATGAAATACACTGATCATTTGTTACAGAAAAAGTTGTAGAGTACAGTTTACTCTGCAGTGATCAGACAGCAGGATTTTACAATAGCTGGACTTGTAATAAATTATAAAAATAGAATACGTAAGTATAGTTCATTCCAAGAGACAAAATGTTCATCTAATGGACAACACAAACTTTGGATATGGAAACGGTGTTCTGTGAAAAAGGGATCACAGGTACAGGTACTATTCCACCTCAAATCCATAGCCAAACTCTCAGGGTGTGTCCAGATAGAAGCACCTCTTAATGACCATGGCACTAAACAGGATTGGGGTGGGAAATGGACCTCTAAGAAAGTTGTAATAACTAGTGCATAGTCTAGTGTTACAATTGCTTATTTGAACTATGACATGTGTGCTGGTCATGCTAGTGTGCTTGGACTACAAGAAATCAATACAATCTCTGTGTGGTTTGCAATTGTCAGGCACATTGATTCAGCACATCTGACACTTGTACATTTCTTTGCATTTTCTCTTGCATTTAACTCCCGTTCCATTTGTTTTCTCTGTACGCATGTGTATGTGTTTGTGCACACACACACACACACACACACACACACACACCCCTGCCTAGTTAGGATTACACTTCATTCATCTGATGAAATGGACTGCAGCCCATGAAAGCTTATGACAAAATAAAATTGTTAATCTTTAGGAGCCACAAGCCTCTTTGCTGTTTTTGTTGCTACAGAACATAGCTACCCCTCTAGAAATGGTAAATTTCTACGTGAAAATAGCTACAGTGTCCTTTCTATCATAACATGATATATTTCATAAAATACTAACAGAGCGACAGTACAATCCTCTGCATGCCGTCTCAGAAGTAAGTTCCATTAAGTACAATGGGAATTACTCCCAGATAAGTGTGTATAGGATGGTAGACAAGTTCCCTTTGGATGAAAAAAACACTGGAAAATTAAAGATGTCTTACAGCACAATCCAGTGTAAAAAAGCGCCGGGGGAGCGCGCACTCACCCGGCGATGGATGTTGTAAGCGTGCCGTAAAGCGCGTTTACAGCACCCGGAGGGTAAGGGCCGCCGGTGGCCCACTCTTCCCCGGCGCACTGTCCCTGGTCCCGCCGGACCAGGTAAGCCCTGCACCATCTAGTGCAGGGGCAGAGGGAAGGTGGACCAGGTGGCAAGGAAGGGCGGCCATTGGCCGCACCGGACGGGGAGTGAAGGAATGTGGTTTTTTAATTTGTTTTCATGTTATTCTTATTGATTAGTTTGGGATGCTATATTTCCTTTTGTTCCCATTCCCTTGCTTATATGCCACAAAGCACTAGTGCATGCATATGTTTGAGGCTGAGACGCCACTGAATATTTGCGCTTTTTCTTCCTATTTTTCAATCAAGCACTCACACAACCAGCAGTGACCATTACCTCTTGAGGTTTGCCTACTTTTGCATAGTTTGAATACAAAGAGGTGTTGTTTTCTGAATAAAAGATAAACATTGAGGAAAACTGAAATATTTTCATTATTTATTTGACTATAACTTTGGTCTCAGAAATAATCAACACAACACATCAACCCTGATAGCATTATGCAGTACAAAAAAACAAATCTATGCTTGCAGAGAACCAGACAGAAAGCTTGTACATATACTGTACATTAATTGTACATATACTGTATTATGGTCTCATTTCCATTTATCCCTCTCCACCACCACCCCAAAAAAACTCTGACTTTGAGCCCCTAAGAATAGGGATCCATAAGTATTAAAATCTGCTTTGAGCCATTAGGAAAGAGTGGTTTATAAATCAAAATAATTATACTGTATATGTTGAACACCAAGCCTTACAGGAACTTCTCACAAGAATCAGCATTGTACCCATTATTATACTACTGAATAACCACCCCAGAATGAAACTATGAAAGAAACCTGCTAGCCAGCTGAAGAAGCATCAGCATCTTGGTACCCAATCCTTTATACCGTATTTCTTCGAGTCTAAGGCGCCATCGATTCTAAGGCGCACCTTTACTTTCAGTACCACCAGCAGGGAAAAAAAATCCATCAATTGTAAGACTTGCCTCCCTTCATTAAATCTACCTGCTCAGCACCAACTCTCCCCAGCATGTCTCCTGCAGCTGAGGATGTCTGAGTGCACTGCCTTTGCATAGCATTTCTGGCCCAGCCAGAAAGTGCCATTTCCTTCGTTACCTGGGCTTGGTGGAGCTTCAGGGAGGCCTGCGCAACCCTCTGCAGGCCTCCCTGATCTTCAGTTTGGCGAAAAACAGCGATTTTTGGGCATTTCTGGTTTTTGCGAAAACCGGAAATGGCTGAAAATCACCGTTTTTTGCCGAACTGAAGATCAGGGAGGCCTGCAGAGGGTTGCGCAGGCCTCCCTGAAGCTCCCGCAAGCCCCAGTAAGTAAGAAGATAGCAATTTTGGGTGCTTTTTGGAGACCTTCGATTCTAAGACGCACCCCATTTTTTGAAATGCTTAATTGGGAAAAAAAAAGCGTCTTAGAATTGAAGAAATACAGTAAGTAACCTGCCTCTTATAAGGAGCAAAATGACAGTCAGGAGCTGTAAGCCAGGAAAGATCTGAAGGGGTTGCTAGGAAATAGCTCAGATGGAGATGAAAGTCTGTGTATCTAGGAGAATGCCACAAATATGGCTTCATCAAATCCCTGGTCACCATCTTGCCTTTCATTACTCTTGGGAATTCTATCACTCTTGAGACTCCCTATGCAGTGCAGTTGGTTAAAGTGGAAAACATCTTGGTTTGAAGGCAAACTTGTAGCATCTATTTATACTGTTTTTCTTAGGAAAGCATTGACAAAGGCACACCTACACAAAACAGCTTTCACCATGTCAGAAAAAAAGAGGAAAACCAGATACACTTCTGCAAGCATACAGGAAATCCTACACACTGTACTGATTCTTACTGACTTGTCAACCCATAACCAATACAGCTGAAAATATGGCCTAGGCAACTGTAATGTGTCCCTGTTACAGAAACAGCAATAGTAAGAACATCAGTAACAGATTTTGAGTACACAGCAATCAGGCAACAAAGAGTTAACATTCACTGGTATGCTGTTTCATTACCATTATCTCCAATGAATTTACCAATTGCTGTGGTTATTAGATCTCAAGAATAAAATAGCTTTTTTTCTCACTTCAGTGTAATTCTGGGTCGATCTACTACAGAAGTGTGTGTGGTTCCAAAGCATTAAAAACCTCATTTTATACCTGAAGTGAGGTAGGCAAATTGTATGTATATTAGGCTATGCTGGCCAGCTAGAGATTGCAACTGCTTTTATTAAGTAATCAAAGCTAATGTCTCTCAATTGACTAGATTAAATTACGAGTGTTGTCCATAACTGGTTTTACTACAGCACCAAACGGTAGTGGGCAACTTCATAATGCACCTCTGAAATACTTTTGTACAACTGAGAGATGCCTGAGGTTAATGATCTCTAGTCAAAGGCTTATCAAATTCTGCCCTTATTAACCACTCGGGCAGCCCAATCCTGTCCCCCACCAGCAAGCAGCACGGCTGACAGAGTACATGCTGCATGCTATGGCAAGGGGGCAGACCAGACAGCCCAGGAGAGGTAAGTAAAAACATTTTTTTCTCTCTGCATAAGCCGCCTGCCCGCCAATGGGTCTCCTCAGACCTACTCCAGCTATTTAGCTGGCATAAGTCCAAGGAGCCTCAGGGGATGCGTCAAGTCAGGAAAAGGGGGGTGGGAACTTGGTGTGATCCACCCCCTCCCGTACCCTGCCCAGCCCGCTCCCCATCTGGTTCCACCTGTGATCCTTCTCTGCCTGCTCTGGCGGGGCGTCTGGGAACCGCTGCTGCACGCAAGGGGTCTCTGGCCATTTGTGCAGTAATAACCACAGCAATTGGTAAGTTCATTGGAGATAATGGTACATTCCTCAAGTAACCTGTCATCTAAAAGGGTTAAAGCATCACAGCATCCTTTACATCCATTAAGAACTATACAATTGCCAATTTGTTTTACTTTAAAAAAGTACTTACATTCTACAGAGTGAGATAGCTATCAGTGTAAGAGATGGACAAGTGAAACTCTTCATCTTGAATGTGTATGTTTTGTAAAACACGAATAGCTCTTACAGGTGTTAGTGAGCTATTATTTTTTAGTGTATTAATGTTTTAAGAGTTTTATATTTTTTATATGTATTAAATTTGTCATTTTTAAATTTTGTAAGCCACTTTGAGTCCCCCCTTTGGGGGACAAAGCGGGATATAAATCCAATAAATAATAATAATAATAATAATGATGATGATGATGATGATGATGATGATGATGATGATGATGATGATGAAGCAAAGCCGTTGGCCTAGATCACTAGCAAAAGTTAATGATCACATGGGTGTTGCCACGTAAAACGCATGCATGTTCATTAAGTCCATATTTTTACATAATCAGTTGGATAAATTCATAAACACTTAAAGACGGAAATAGCAACTTATATGCCACAAAGCACTAGCGCATGCATATGTTTGAGGCTGAGACGCCACTGAATATTTGCGCTTTTTCTTCTTATTTTTCAATCAAGCACTCACACAACCAGCAGTGACCATTACCTCTTGAGGTTTGCCCACTTTTGCATAGTTTAAATACAAAGAGGTGTTGTTGTTTTCTGAATAAAAGATAAAAATTGAGGAAAACTGAAATATTTTCATTATTTATTTGATGAGACATTGGTCTCAGAAATAATCAACACAACACATCAACCCTGATAGCATTATGCAGTACAAAAAAACAAATCTATGCTTGCAGAGAGCCAGACAGAAAGCTTGTACATATACTGTACTGTACATTAGTTGTACATATACTGTATTATGGTCTCATTTCCATTTATCCCTCTCCTCCACCACCCCCCCCCCCAAAAAAAGGGAGCTGAAAGTAAAAGAAAATCAATTCTTTCCCAAGTTTTCAATTTTTCCCAGTTTCTCATTTGCTAAACAGAACTGCCCTATAGTTACTGAATATTTTACCATCGATGCCCATATCTGTCTGGCTACAGAAAAGCCCTAAATTGAACAATAATTAAATATGTGATCAGCTAAAGCTACGAACAAAAAAATGAGAGAAGTTGCCAAGGCCTCTGAGCCCTTGCCATGTTTAGCACTGTTGGTCAGGATAGAATATATCTACCGAGAGTAAAGAATATGGTAAGCTGATCTTAATGGTGTCTTTTAACTCTTATAACATAGAAAATCACTAGAATGACTGCCGCAGTGTTTTGGCAGAACTCTCAGAAGCATGTCACAGGTCACAGTTTTACTGCTGATTTATCTGGTACATAAGGCTACACATAATACCTCATGTTCAAGCAATTTCAGGTAGTATATACATGCTTAAAAGCTTCTCTCCCTTCTCTCTATGAAGCTTCTTGACAACTCAGAGTAGTTCTCTCAACAGTCAGGGGGAGGGGTACAAAATTACTGTCATGGATAGATGCCATTTCTGACTAACTAGAACTTACAGGATGTGAACTTTTCTGACACTGGTCTGAATTCTTACATTGGGAGTTCATTTAAACACAACTCTGCCCTTCTTTCTGAAGCCATCTGCACATCAATTCTCCTCAGATGCTGTCCAGAATCCTCTGCATCAAATTCTGTACAATATTTTCAGGACAGACTGCAGTCATACTCTAGGACCGTGATGGCGAACCTATGACACGAGTGTCACAGGTGACATGAGAGGTCATTTTGGGTGACATGGCAGCGTTTCTCTCAGGGCCCCAACATACCTTATATTTTCGCAAACGTTTTACAGGCTTGTCTTGAACATTTAGGACAGGGGTTTTGGCAGACCTCTTTCAAATTATTATCTAGTAAAAGCAACAAAAAGTCACTAATTGATGTTAAATAAAATGCAATGTGTTCTATAGTTGTTTTCAGTTCAGTTCAGTTCAAAATTACTATTAAAAGTAGCAATAGTCAAAGTACTATTAAAAGTTCGGGGGGGGGGCACACCAGCAGAGTCAAGTTAGGCATTTTCAAAAATTTTGACACACCAAGCCCAAATAGCTCGCCATCACGGCTGTAGGACCTCCTTTGTATCTGATGAGATGTCAACAGACTCAAGATTGGGTTCCCATTACACTATCAAGAAAAGGTGGTATTAGTTGCTCACCCTCCTTTGATTCAGCAGAGATGGCCAAGAATAGCAAGAACTCTACCACACAGACTGTTACACAAAATCTGTCTCTCTTTTTTCACTCAGTGCCTTTTCTGTGGAACAGGAACATTAAGACCTACGGTACCTCAGAATTATGAGAAAAAGATTGTACACACTTCCTTCTTTATAAGTACTTTCGCTATACCGATTTTCACTTCTCCATCGTGCACAAATTATCCATTCCTCTTTATTAATACCAAGATTTTTGATAAAAGGTTCAGGAACAGTCCCTCGGGGAGGCAAGGTCTACCTCTCAGTTTACCCAATGGGCAGGCCTTCCCTCTGCTTTGAGCTCTGACAACACAGAAGGGGACGAATTTGCCTTGCATTCACAGGAAGGAGTTCCAAGACATCAAACTGAATTTTGGACTTCTCCCCCTGGTAGCACAGAGGTCCAGAAGTGCCCCTTTTCCTGGGTGTGCTACTGTGGGTTCAGTGGCGTCGTTCTAGGTGGGGCAGAACGCTAAGTTCCGCCCTGCTCTGAACCCTTCCTTACTCCCTGGCACGAGGCGGCTCCACCCCCTCACCGTCAGAGCCATTCAGTGGGGCGAAGGCAATGTGCAGGAGTCTCCCCGCGCGTTGCCTTCACCCCACTGAATGGCTCCGATGGCAAGGGGCCGCCTCGTGCCGGGAAGTAAGGAAGGGTTCAGAGTGGGGCGGAACTTAGCGTTCTGTCCCACCAAGAGCGACGCTACTGTGTGGGCATTAGGAGAAGTGCTCTTCAAGACCCTCAGAGGACGGAATAGATGCCCTGCCTGATGGATAGTGTGTCCCCATGCTTCAAGGCATGTGCATTACACACTCCCTTTTACAGTGTATCTGTTTTTGTGCTGTGTTTCTACAAATTACTGTGAATATGGGTTCTAAAGAACAGAAGATGAAAAAAAAACTCAGGGGAAATGTGGAAAAACAGGTGAAATGTAAGAGAGTTGCTCACAGTTTGCAACTAAAGCTTGAGGCGTTAAACCTCATTATATGATACTAGAACTTCTGAAACATTTTCATTGTTGACTTTAACATTTATTGATGCTGTATAATGTTATTAAATTGTATTTATTCTATTTTACTATGTCACACAATGTTTTCCTTATGCTATTAGGCATTTAGGGTGATTTTGAAGTGAACTTGGAATGGCTTTGGCACGAGAGAATTGTTCCCAGTGAAATTAATGTAATAATTGCACTCATCCAGATTTTCACTATAAGGGCTGTTTTCAGGAAAGGATATATAAAGTACCATACAATAGTTGTTTATTATTAATATTAATATCATCATCATCAGTGGATGAGAAGCACTGGCAGAGTTCAACAATCTCATCCAATGGTGGTTCACTAGAAGTCTAAACTCTTACATCTACTTTAATCCTTCATGGTAACATTAGCATGCTAATTACAGAAGACAATGCAGTCTTCTAAGCATTTTTCAAGTGTTCAGCCTGAACACATGGCAGAGGGAATGGGAGTGAGCTTGCTAGTTATGCCACAGCATGTCAATGCACTCCCTGGCCATGCCCACCCAAACATCCCTATTCTCAGCACTGGGCTGCAGAGGCAAGATTTGGAACCCTGGTTAAATGCAGAGACATTTAGGAGTGTGGTCAGGGAGGGTACTAGCACAAGGAGAGCTCATTGGCACATTCAGGCTCAATGCAAGGATAATGTCTGCAGATACCTCTAATCCTACTCCTTACCAATCCTACTCCAATTCTATTCCTAATCCTACTCCAATCCTACTCCTTACCTGTGCTGGTGGAACGCTAGTTCCGCTAGCGCACGCTCGCACAAAAGCGCCATAAAGTGCTTTGTGACAGCGCAGGGCCTGGCATTGGCACTGACAGCTGGACAGACACCTGCTGGAGCAGGTATGTCCATGTAGGGGGTGGAATGAGGAGGGTTAGGGTGAAATGGAGCGAGGGAGGGCGGTGACAGGGGAAAGGGGTGGGTAGGTCGGGCCAGGAGGGATTGGGGTTGGGCAGATCAGACTCGGCGTGCGCCATATCCTATCCCCTTTCCTGGGCCAACATGGATCAACGTGGACTTGTGCCAGCGGTTGAGTTGGCACAGGTCTGGCTTGACCCATTGCCCCTGCTGGAGCTTACCCCGGGGCAAGGGGACAAATATCTCCTTACCCTGAGACCTCCAGCATGCAAATCTCCCCTGCGGGATGCAGCACAGCCTGCGCCGGTACCACTGCATCACCATGCGGGAATTTAGGTAAGATTGGGCTTCCCATACCATTCAATTTTATTAGAACATAATTGCTGGTCTCCCTGGTACTAAATATTATGCCAATGCAACTGAATACCTAACGTCCCTAAGAATGCCAGGATAAGATCAACCTTTTTGTCATTGTGCTGGTAGAGCAGAAAGTATCTTTCACCCTAAATATTCATATCTTAGGTTGTGCCATGTTGTGATTGTCTTCAAAACAAATGCTCCTTCGGAAGTAAGGGAATAAGACAGCAGAAACTTTTCATTCAGTAAAAATTACTTTGGCTATTTTTAAGAAGAAGGCTAGTGTGCAGTGCACACAAAATCCTTTTAACAACTTCACATTGCACTACATTTATCCTGAAGCCATACAATATGCCAACACATGGGGGTAGGGGGAATGGGGGACATTGTTTCTTTAATTTTGCTTGCATGGTAATGTTTTTAACCACTAAGGTCATACCTGCATGTGATGACTGACAACTTTTCAGCTTGATTCAAAGCAAACAGCTGCTAGTTTGATTGCCTAGCAACTAAAAGTTGATAGATGACCCTAAGATGGATAACTACCATAAATCACCTCATTCAGACACTCAGGGAAAAAAATTAAAAAACAATGGTTTTCATGACATTTGCTGCATCCTGTAATGCGCTGTGATAAATTTGGCTACCTTATGGAAGCACAGTTGCGTTTGCTGAAATTAGACACTTTTCTGTATTCTGCACTTCTTGAAGCTCAGAGTCCATTCTGTAAGGTGTGTTCATATTAATATACTCCACTGTCAGAAAGAAGCAGAATACCAGAAGCTATTGTCAGTCACCACAACACAGGGAGAATCTGTATTAAATCTCGGCATCACCAAACAGCTTTTAATCAGGAAACAGCAGTCTTATATCATAACTGTGGCACTGGCCTACATGCATTAATAATGGTTACAATAAATTTAGTGTAATGACTTGACCCCTGGTCGACATTACAGATGCTGTGATAAATATGAATTTGATAAACTGCTTCCTGTTTGTAAACATGTAGGTTTTTTTTTCAGTCTGGAGAAAATTATTCCACATGTAAATTTCAGCAGAATTGTATAGGTTTAGAATAAGCTGGCAACTCAAACTACAAGCCCAGTTAAATTGGATATTGGGTTTCAGGATATTTGCTCCATTGCCTGGATGCTTCAAACAGGAACAGGAGGAGAGGGTTGCTTTCCAGACAATTTCCCAGCCCTACCTTTCTGCCTTCATCCCCCCCTTAGCATTCTGCCAAACGGACTCAAATAGGGTTTGGCATTCTATGTATACATGGGACAGTCTGAGCTGATCTCACAAGAGTTTTTGGGCAAGGAGGGGGGCTGGGTCACTGTTGCAGCCATCAGAAGAATCATGCTGACGTCGGTCTCCCTGACGATAGCTCGCAACTAGAGAGTGGGGGACCCATCAGATCTCTTTCTCAGTTGGAAGTGCTGCCAGGGCTGGGATTCCTACCAGTATCACCTGATCCTGGACACTGGAGTATTAGGACAAACTGATTTATTCCCACTAAATGGGACTAACACTGATCCTAAACATACTTACTTGGAAGAAAGCAGGGACGTGCAGTGCGGGGACAGCAGGTGAGACAGAACCACTCTGTTGCCGTCCACGGAAAAGAGTTTCAACCTAATCCTGAGATTGCGCACGCGCCACCCACTTTCACCAAAAAAGTGGGTTTTCTCGGGTGAAAGTGTGTGGCGTACACGTGCAATCTCAGGGTTAGGTTAAACTCTTTTCCGTGGACGGCAACAGAGTGGTTCTGCCTCACCTGCTGTCCCCGCACCGCACATCGGAAAGTCTCTTTGATGTCTATGGAGCTTTCTTTCAAGTACATGTATCTCGGATCAGACTCCAAGACTGCAAACCTATGCACACTTTCCTGGGAATAAGCTTTACTGAATGTATTTAAAGCTACATACTAAGCATACTCACTTGGAATTCTGGCCTAGTACACTATTTCATCCTGTGGTAGGGAAATTTTATTTTAGTGAGTATTTTATCAAGCTGGTTGTGGACAGTAAAGGCAGTAAAGCCTTACAATTTGTCCTGCAGCTTTCAGAGGTAGATGGGGTTTTAAAAACAGACTTAAGGCCCAGTGAAAGTAATGGAATGACTTCCTAAAGTCCAAAAACATTATCTTAAATAAGTTGTGGATCAGGCTATCAGTGGATTCCTAGAAAGAAACTAAAAACCACCTTAGATACAAAATCTTCATTAACTGAATTGTGGCCTAAGCTACAAACTGCTCAAAATTTACATTTGTGTCCCTGAAATTATAACATTGAATGCCAACAGAGAAAAGCATTACTTGCCAAAAATATCTAAATGCAAGATCACACTTCTGCAAGTAAATCAACATTTGGAAAGGAAAATTCTCTTTATTGTTCAGATAATGGTCTTTCTCCAGTTGTTACATACAGAATAGATATGCATGGTAAAACAGATGCCCAAAAATGTTTTTGTTTTTATTGATGTTTTTAATTCTAGAGTAACGGTTCACACAAAAACTTTCATTAATGTTTTATATTCTCTGTGTGAGGGGATATAATAATAATGTTATTCTTGCTCTGATTTTTTTTAAGCTAGGTTAAAGGAGTACATACCAAAGACTACTACTGCTTACATGTAATGAAGCAGATTCCTGAGGCTGCAATTTTATGCACACTACTCTGGGAGTAGGCCCCATTGAACTCAACGGGATTTACTTTTGAGTAGGCATGTTTAGGATTAGGCTGTAAGTAGTATGAGAGAAACACATTAATAGGGTGAGAAAATGACCAGTAGGAACTAATGATTAAAATCAAGGGTGATCACAAAATCATCGACATATACTTAATTTACCATCTGGTTATGCAACTTCTCCTTTGCTCTATTTTTAAAAGATTTACCAGATCAAAATCTACTGGAGCGCCTCATGCCGAGACCTTCAGTGGTCATTTTCGTAATGTGTGAAAGCAACCAGAGTAACCAATGACACAAGTCTCCACTTGGCAATGGCATCACAGCAAGATTACTTTGAGGATTAATTTGAGAGTGATCAAAAAGCATTTACCAGTACTTTCAGAAATCATACTTTACACAAATTCTGTATTTTCCAGATTTCCGATATTTTGCAAATTTAGCTGAACCCTTACAGAAGGAGTAAAGTAAATTAGTTTCAGTGGCAAAAAAAAGTATGCTGAAACATGAATTATATAGTTATGATATTAAAGAGGGTCCGATAACTGTTGCCATAATACAATATCATAACAAAATATCCTCATTTTGATGCAGAATTTAAAGCTTCGCCTGACAAAATTAAGAGGGGTGGCCTACAGGTAATATAGACAGATCTTAACTATTTTTTACAGCATAATCCTGCATAAGTTTAGAGCGGTGGAGTGTGCACTCCGCTATTCTAAACTGTCACAAACGTGCCATAAAGCACATTTGCGACTACTTTTGAGTAAGGGCCGCTGGCGCAGAGGCCAGCAGCCCTCACTCCGCCGACGAAGCAACCCAGCCGCTGCCGGGGAAGGTAAGTCTCCTGCCAGCAGGTGCAAGGTTAGGCTGGCCAGTGAGAGAGGGCAGCGGTTGGCTGAGCCAGCCCAGGAGGGGGAGGGGATGTAAGCCGCCACATCCCGTCCTGTTCCCAGGCTTGGCGGCCATTACACTGCCACCTTGGAGTTATGCCAACTCTTGAACAGGCGAAAATCTGAGGAGGCCCATTGGGGCCACGCAACTCTACACTGGGGAAAGGGGATGAACGTCCCCTTCCCCCGAGGACACCTCCGAGCATATGATCCTGCATGTGGCCCTAGGGCTGCCCGCGGATCTT
The DNA here is from genome assembly GCA_026170595.1 of Plestiodon gilberti rubricaudatus. Classification (NCBI taxonomy): domain Eukaryota; kingdom Metazoa; phylum Chordata; class Lepidosauria; order Squamata; family Scincidae; genus Plestiodon; species Plestiodon gilberti. The sequence goes on along the minus strand of JANXHW010000004.1, from coordinate 63,915,247 downwards.
TAGGCAGGATTGCACTGTCCGAGATAGGAAATGGGTAATTAAACTGCATGGTCTCTCCTTTGGCCTTTTCTCTCAAAAGCATGAATTTCCCCCTCTCCCCCCCATTGCCTTTAGCCATGGTTCAGTATCTGCACCGTTAACCACCGTTAATGCAAAGCTCCTAGAATCTAAACTCTAGTTTGAAGCTGGCTATATAAACCTTAAGGTGGGAATGAAACCTGGTTTGCCTTAACTATGGCTAATGCTAGTGTAGCTGTATCAGCAAACCATAGTTAAGGTGATTGGGAATTGACAGTGAAGAGGGGAAAACCTGGTAGATCACTCAACATGATTCTGATCTCTCAAGAAGATTAAAGGTAATGTACAAACACCACAAAATGCTATCAGATCAAATTCTCAAGATTCGGGTTAAAGCTGGGCCTTTTCTTGGTACGTCTGGTCTGCTCCTAACTACCAGGTGAGCCTAAGTCAATACAGTACTCCCCCTATATCTGCTGGCGATATGTTCCAGGCCACTCCGTGGATACTTGAAACCGTGGATAAGAGCAAATCCCCCTTCCATGGTTTCCTGAGGGCCCCCCGCCCTGCCTCCCCTGCGGGTAGGTGTGCGCACGCCCCCAGCTCTTATTTTTCTTCCAACAAGCTTTGTTTCTTCCTTAAAACAAACAGAGAAGCAGCCTCCATTGCTGACAAGTAGAACGAGACTAAGTCCTAGAGAGGCTCTGCAAGGTTTCTGTTAACCTTGCAGAGCCTCTCTAGGACTTAGTCTCATTCTACTTGTCTGCAATAAGCAGTCAGAGGCTGCTTCTCCTATTTAAGTAACAAACGAAGCTTACTGGGGAAAAAAGTAAAAGCCTGGGGGGGGGTCCCCCGTGATCAGTGGATAACTGAAACCTTGGATAACGAATCCGTGGATATGGGGGCCCACCTGTATCAATATGCAATACATATTATGCATCACAAATAACTTCAATAAAAATGAGTATTAGTTTTCTTTTTAAAAAATCAATCCAAAGTGCCACATTTTTACAGATGAAACATGGATGCTATGCTGGAGTTTCATCAGTTGTTCATACCAATAGGACACTTCAAGCAATGTACAACTATATGATTTAGACTCAATTTGATATAGAAAGCTTTCACATGACGCAATGTTTATGATGTTATATCTAATGCTACCAGAATTTCAGACATGATATCTCAGATACAATACAGCTAGGTTTCAGCACTTCAGCCGTCGTGTGACTACGGGCCCGAGCAAACAAAAGCCTTGAGTGCACCTCATTTAATGTCTCTTATGATGATATATTTAAGCTAGGATTAATTGCATACATGTAAAATTCATATTCAATCACTCTATTTGTGTCTCAGCTTTAAGCCTTTGATGTTTCTATGAAGGATCCACAAAAGGAGACAAGAAGACATGCTGGCCCTTTAAAACTGAAATGCTTGTTTCCTTTCTGTGAGAAAAGTAAATCATGCTATCGTGAGTGGAGCTTTGAAAAAGCATCCATCCATTAAAGTTCATGGATCCTCGTTTCCAGATTGTCCCTCCCCTGGCTGTGTCTCAAGTTACAGCCTTGTACAATCCAAGTCTAAATAATATTCACCATGATAAATGACACCATAGCTCCGATATCCACAATCAATCTTTGCTTTAAAGATACATCCATCTTCAATAATGTTGATAGGGATTCTGTAAAATGGGAAACGTGACTGTTTTCCCGACCTCTTAACAGTGGGGGAAGGAAACTCTGAGTGATGGCTGTCAGCTCACATCTGGCTGCAAAAATAAATTAGCCTTATGTAGACAAATGAAAGGACCAGCCCTGACTAGAAAACAGCCACTTCTGAGCAATGGCTAATTTATAGGACTCCCTTCTAGAAAGTTCCTGACTGAGGCTACAATCTCCTTAGCTATATCTTTAAATGATATCTGATGCTGTAAATAACTTCAGTGTGACAGCAATTAACAATGTTTTAAAGAAGTGTATGTGTGAGAACACAATAACTTTATCTTATTATACAAAATAAAAATCCGCCACTCTAAGAGGAAAAAAAAAACTTTTGTTCCAGTAAAAATGTGTTTATACTTTGGCACCATGCTCTGATTTGAAAGAAATAATTTTTTGCTTTAAGCCTTTAGTCACTGCCTGGTTACAGGCCTGAGCGACAAGACTACATAAACTAAACAATTAAGTGCAAGTTACACCTCGGGGTATTTAAAAACGTTCAGGCTTTTTTCTTTTTTCAAATGAAGCACTTTTTACAGGTACTGTGGTTCTGAAAGCTAAACAGGTCACCTCATTTGTTCAGGTGTTCTACGACGCAACTGTTCTACATTAAGTTCCACACAAAAGAAACACTGTCTGTTGCCTATTTTGGTACCTGCTTTCAAAATAACCAGGTGAAAAACTTAGCAGATAGAATATCCAAGCAAAAATGCGCACGTGCGCGTGCACACACACACACACACACACACACACACACACACACACACACACACACACACACACAAGAATAAAGCTTATTCTGCCCTTGCAATCTATTGATTTTTTAAATTATTTTTTTGGCCAATCTTAGGCCTTTTCTTGCTGTAAGAAAACTTAGAACTTTAATTCTGCTATAGTACTCCACAGCATATGAGGGGTAAAATTTACTTTATAGCAGCTATGGGTAGAGCTGAGGAGAAATCAAAGAGCATATCTTTACTGTGACCTACCAGTGCTAATTGTGTGTCTTCCCCCTCAAAATAGGTGTTTGGATTTCAGAAATCTGTAAGGAAGATTCCCTATTAGTGACGAGGGTTGTGTTTGTGAGGGTTAATTCTGTGAAGGTTGAAGGACTTACAGTAATGCTGTGAAGACAGAAACATCACAGGCTTTCCTGGCAAGAGGCTCAGAGAGGGTAGGAGGGGACTACGAAATGAACTCTCTCAGGCTTTGTCATGTACGTTTCCCAAGGCCCGGCCTGGCCCCTTTGATAAATGACACATGTCATTCTGTCAGAGGCTGACACTGCAGCTGGGAGGGCTAGTGATATATGACTCCACTGAAAAGGAAATCAACTTTTTGGCACTGACTAAGACTGTGCCCTGTGTAAGGATTTTGTTTCTAAAAAAGTGAAAGATAGACTTAGGATTTGGGGCGGGGGGGGGGGGGAAGAGTTGAAAAACAGATTGAACGACAGCTTACACTTAATTTATGTTAACTCGGTAATGGTGAAATGTGCTAGCCTGTGATAAATAAAAGCTACATTAGTCAATTATTAATCACACTCCAACTTGTAGCCAAAACCCATGACTTAAATCTGAGGCCTGAGCTGCCTTACAAACAGATAAGACAGTGTTTGATAGATGTCTTGCATAGTGTAATCAGGAAGGAATCAAAGGCTTAGTGGTTTAACCAATGAGGGTGTGTAGAAGGTTCTGGAATCTGAGACTGGGTAAAGTGGATAACTGGATTGAAAGCGCCCTTTCACGGAGGATACAGTATATCTTTTGACTGCTTGGAAAAAAGAGAGAGGGAGAGGGAGAAGCATATCTGACTTTAGTTTAATCTTTTTTATATAAATACATGGATGTCTTGAAACTGTATTTCCCTCCCCTCCACTCCCTACCACTACTGTGTTAAATCATTTAAATCTGATCACTATTAAATGGATTCTCACCGAGACATCAAGTGTTTCAAATATGATCGTTTTGCACGGATTACAATTTAAGCATTTTATTTAATCGAATGAACTCGCATTGGGCTGCAACACATTCATGCAGATACAAGCTGTAGAGAAAAAGCACAAAGCTGCATAAAATAAATGATTCCTATTCAACCAAGCTCTAAAGACAAAATAAAGGATTTCAGCTCAAAAAAGAAGAAGAAAAAAATCCTGAAAATCAACCACGGGAAGGGGGCAGGGAAGCTGCATCTAAGAGACCGCATTAAATATCTCTGAAAGGCTTACACCTCACCTAGGAAGGAAACTGCTGCTGTTTGTTGTCTGTCCTCAGCAGGCAGGTAAATATAACAAGCTCTTCTCTCTTAAGGTACTAAATTTTCCCTCACTGCCCACAGGCCTAGCACAAGATGCCCATATCAATAAATATATGACTACCGATGGCACATGAGGTAGAAGTGCTTCACAGGCCTTGTGCTGGCCTTCTACACAGAAGAAATCTTACCCAAGGTGTGTTGCTCATATATAATGCATTTGTGCAGTGTAAATCCTGTTTAAATTAAAGAATGTATGACCTATCACCGGGGTGGCCAACCTTTCAACATGAATGCTCCTGGCCCTTTAATGGTTGTCTAGGTGAGGACATTTCAGCAGGTGCAGCGACTTTAGCAGCACCATCAGCAACTGCAGCTGCCAAGATTCTGTCTTCTACACAACTCTTAAGAACGCAGAGGCCCTAATGGTGGAAGGTTGGCCACCCCGACCTATCACACAGGATGAGAATTCCTCAGTACTGAGGATCAAAAGTTAGATTTACGCAGTTTCCGCCTGGCCCTGGCCTATATTTTAAACTAGTCAGACTGGAGATTTTCTTTGTCACCCAAATACATGGGCTCAGGTCAGACATAATAGTAAATCAAAGTTTAGTGCAACCTGAATGAGCCTAAGAGACCTGTGGGCTCCACCTCCCCTCTTGTCCTCTTTTGCACATGATGATTGGAAGCCATCAAAAGTTATTGCTTTCACTCGAAAACAACCATAGTTCTCTGTTGCATATGAACTCAGGGAACTGCAGCTTGTTAACTAACTGGAATGAGAATAACCCAAAAGATTTCTCAAGTGGTTAATAGTGTTTTTCTGCTAATCACTAGACCAGGGTGGCCAACCTTCAACATTAATGCTCCTGGCCCTTTAATGGTCATATAGGTGAGGGCATTTCAGCAGGTGCAGCTGCTTTAGCAGCAGCAGCAGCACTTGCAACTGCCAAGATTCTGTCTTCTACACAACTCTTAAGAACGCAGAGGCCCTATTGGTGGAAGGTTGTCCACCCCTGGATTAAACCATGGCTTGATGTCAGAACCTGACTTATTCTAGCTCCAGCTAGAGTCTACTAAGACTCAGCAGCATCGCTGGGGAGGTTGACAGTGCCTACTCAGAAGAGGAAAGCCGGGGGTGACGCAATGACGTATTGCCTTATCCCCCAACCTACTGGGCTTTCTGCATTGTTTTTATGTGGAAAGCCCGCCTCCACTTGGCAGACTTCAGCCCGCCCCGGAGCCCTTTGGCACTTTGTGTTCTCACTGGCCAGAGGCGAAAACACACTCATCAGCAGGAGTGTGTGAGGTGGCTGGGCTTGGAGCAGGCTGGGGCCACAGATGAGTGGAGCAGTGGCAACCCCCCCCCCCCCCAAGAGTGGTGCCTGTTGCAGCCTGCACTCCCCTTGGCACTCCCCTGGTTAGACAGTGCAACATGCCCCAAACAGGGCTTAGAGCTAATTATAAATAGGAAGTCAGGAGATGCAAAATGGAGCAAAACCACAACACGGGGGGGGGGGGGGACTTTAGTAGCTTGATCCCATTGAGGTTTTCATCCTGACCATGACCCCCACACAAGTTTTTTAAATAAAAATAATTCAATTGGCTTTCAATAGAAATTATTTTCACTTAGAAGTGGCACATACTGTAGGTGAACATGATTGGGATGAAAATTGTGGCGGGGGATTCCTAAAACTCCCCAACTCTCTCCCACAGTTTCATGCCTATGTAAATCTAAGCATTGATTGGAGCAAGTTGCACAATTAAGCACACATCTAACTAGACCCTTAGAGCGGTATCCAGAGTTCTAATTGCATGAATGAGAGAGCACTGTATAAATGCAAGCTCCCTCTCAGAAAAAAAGTGTTTTGCTTGTGCAAAGGGTTGGAAGGACGGAGCTTGTGTTTGAAAGTGTTGCATTGAAAGTGATATTCTGTAGGCATCAGTAACTGAAGTTCTCCAAGTTGACACGCAACGTTGAACTGTAGTTCTTCCAGTGAAGGTAAAAGCTTACACTTTTTTCTTATACAAGAGAGAGGAGAGGAGGGGAAAAGGGAACACATGCAACTCTCTTCATTTCATGAAAGTAGTTTAGCCTTTTTAGTCTGAACTAGGCCTTTTTTTAGCTTAGCCTTAAAGCTAGGAAACGGGCAATTTTCAATGTTCATATGTTTAAATAAATTTATGTGCACAAATCAGCAACAGCCTTTTATTTCTCTGGAATAGAGATCATAACCCTGCCGATGTATTGCTTGCAGGTCACTTCTCATGGACCATTTGTTATAAACAGCGTATAAATCCAAATAAGACATATTAATTTATATACAAAACATATATCCCTATACCTAAGATGTGGTGTGAGTTATAATACAAAAATATAATGAAATCGAATACTAAATGCCAGTTCTCCATTTTCATCCCACTTGAGATCTGATCTGACTAAGCAGTGTGTGGAGCTGCCATATATTCTTCTCCTGCCACTTTTGTCTGCCAACTGACAAGAAAAAAACCTGGAGTGATCCTACTCTTATGCCTTCTAACAGTAGCTCCAGCTACCAAAATCAGCAGGCAATGCTTTTCACAGTTTGGAGATAAACATTATCACCTGCTAAGGTCTGCCCATCAAGCCGCTGTTAAAGGTACAGCTACAGAGGCCAACTAAAAAGTTGATGCTCTTGATCAGGGGTGGCCAACCTTTCAACATGAATGCTCCTGGCCCTTTAATGGTTGTATAGGTGAGGGCATTTCAGCAGGTGCAGCTGCTTTAGCAGCACCATCAGCAATTGCAGCTGCCAAGATTCTGTCTTCTACACAAGTCTTAAGAACGCAGAGGCCCTAATGGTGGAAGGTTGGCCACCCCTGCTCTTGATGCAGACCAAAGACAGCACAGAGTGGTGAAGAGAGAACGTTAAGGCACCTCCATGCAACTCATTGAGCCACCTTACGTCCCCATGTAGTTTTCCTTCACCCTGACATCAGAACATTCCAAATACATCGGCTAGAAGAAAGAGGAATAATAAGGGATAAGCAAGGCAGAAAATCAGAATCCTAAAGCTGTCCTTAGGGTGCTCAGTCGTCCCAATTTTCCTGGAATAGTCCTGGATTTTTTCAAAATGTCCTATATCCCGTTTCTTTAAATCTGCTCAAATGGTTTTAAGTACAGCAAAGCCATGCTTGTGTGTAGGTGAGCAGGCTGCCAGCCACACGCACAGCAGTGCAACTCGCACAAGGGAGGACAGCTGAGTTTCCCCCAGGCTGTGCATTTTTGCACGCATGCAGATGCTTGCAGATTGCTGCTGCGATCATTATTCGTTCCACGCAGTTGCAGATCTCTTTCTAGAGAAGGCAGCCAGTTTGTCTGCTTCTCTTTGAAGGAAGCAGCATGCATTAGAGGAGCTAGGTGGAAGGTGGATGGTGAGGTGGCAAGGAGGAAGTGGCATGAGGCATCAGCCCAAGTAGGCTTCTTGTCACCTCTCCTTAGTAAGCTGCAGAGAGGGGTGCTGTTCTCTCGTTGAAGACAGAGGGAAGATAGTCTATTCCTCTCTGAGTTGATTGTATGGAGAATCCTGATTATTATTGCTTCCCTACCAACTTGAACTCTGCTGAGTGAGGAAAGATGGAGGAGTTTGGGGAAGGGAGAGCGGTGGACTTCTGTTGGTCATCTGGCTCTATTGTGGGGTTCCCTTAAAATCCTTTTTTCCCCCTGGAGTTCTTCTAAATTAAATTCCCTTCCCACTCCTCCCTGCCTGTCACTAACATAATATTTTTATTATTATTCTGTGTCCTGAATGGAGGCTGCAATTGCATAGCCATAGGCAGTTACCTGGGAGTAAGTCCCATTGAACTTCTGAGGATCCCGTCCATGCTCATTGCACACTGTGTTCCCATTTTTGAAAATCTGGTCGCCTTAGCTATCCTATCCACTAAACTGACAACTCATTTGCCCAGTATCAGGCAGCAAACAAAACATACACTAAACCTCCCTTCCTGTTTGAAAGTGTTAACTGTGGTCAGCAATCCCTAGCCCCAATATAAAAAGCCTTCTGAAGTAGGCTGACATTGAAGCTGGGCATTCCTGCGCTTTGGGGCAGCAATCAGGAATGCCTCTCTAGGAGCCCTTATGTTTCAGCCAGACCTGAGGGCTTGAATCATTTAGGGCTATTCACACATTCACCCAAATCCAGAGATTCCAAAGAATGCGCAGGGACTTTGATGTGCTGCTGGAACCTCACACAAACAAGGAACCCCCCTGGGAAAACTCAGTGTGTGTGGTGCGGATATAGCCACTTCCTTTTTCCTGACAGTCAACAGAATGGGGAAATACCTGATTACACAGACTTCCATGTGTGCATCAATCCCAGTACAATTTTGAACGGTGGTCAGCATATTTTAATCAATGGCTGATGAACCAACAAACAATTGCTACTTATCTCCAGGTAACTGCAAACTCATCCCCAAACAACAGCTACAGCTTTGTGGTGGGATTATACTAGGTGGTAACAAACTGCAACCTACCTCTACTACAGTTTGGAAACAGATGGCAGTACCCTGAAGTAAAACTATTTACCTGACAATAAATGCTACAAAAAATGTTCAGACCCTTATTAGAGAGACATTACATTTTGCTTTCTTACCTGTCATTCTCAGAGGATAAGTTATTCTCTTATCAGGCTTACCAGATCGTCGCCGGGACAGGAGCGGTCTACCCTTAAGGGGGAGGGGCGTGGGGGGGCCAGAACGCTACGCGTTCTGGCCCCCCCATGCCATGCCCCCTTAAGGGTAGACCGCTCCCGTCCCGGCGACGATCTGGTAAGCCTGTCTATTATGTATATATGTAATACTGAAAAACGTAACAAGCAAGGACCACATACAATAAGCAGAAGAATCAGGACCATGAAACTTGATTGGTTTCTCATGATGTCTGGCCTCAACAGGAGGAAGCACCAGGCACTTTGGCCCAAATTCAGGAAAGCACTTAAAGCATATTCTTAAATTTAAATACATAAACACCCTCATCTTTAAGTGCTTTCTTGAATTAAGCTTCAGCAAGGGCCACTTCTTATCATAGGTACAGAGCTGTTTGATTGTATTTTCAGTTGTTTATGAAAGCTGCACATATTTTCCAACCAACACTAGAAATCCATTTATGTATACAATTCCCCAAAACATCTCATGCATTGAGTAACAATAGCGAGGCCAAAGTGACCAAGTTTCTACTTTAAACTGAAAAAATCAGTATGCGCTTAAAATAAGAGGGATAACAATTAGACAAAATACTAACTATGAACCTCAAAACAAATACATTTGAAGGCAAAATATTTCCACACTTGCATTTGTATGCGGTAGAGTTTAAACCTACCTATTCAAATGAGAATGTCCTTATCTCATTCCATTAAAAAAAAAAACAGTGGTTATTTATATATACATAACACACGGGAACCTATGTGTTCCAACATGCTGTGTGTACTTGTACATACATGTTAATAAGCATGGACACATTACACATGGTGTTCAAATACAGCTTACTTTGGAAAGCTAAATGCTGAAAATAAGTGCTTCCTCAGCACTGAAATACTGTACTGCATATTGCAATCAAACTTAAAGAGCATGCACATGAAAACATCAGTCCAACTTTGGGATTTTATGCACAACACACCACGTTCTTTCCATATGTGGTGATATGGAACTAACAGAAGAAACCAGAAGGTGTTGATTTCAGCCTACCTCCGCTTTTACATGTAAAAATAAACTATCAGAAATAAAAATCTCAGAAAAAGTCAACTCACTTAAAAAATAATAAAATAAAATAAAAATAAAAATGCCTAATTAACATTACTTTCACTGTTTCAAACCCAGAAGTACTACAATGTGTGATTAACTACAAGTTAGCTGAATAAATGGGAAAAACCCACAAAAAACGACACAACAAAACACACAACCAAACTACCACTTTCCAATTCAGTTTTCAAATTTTAAAAGACATAAGGAACAAAACATTTTTAGCAATATTCCTTATCTGTAGGATGGCTATTTTCTCAGCATGTTTGAAAGTAAACTACGAAGATAATGAATCAGAGAAAAATATATATATATATTTTAAAAACACATGCAAGGTGATGTTTGAAACTTTTCCACCCTCTTACCAAAATATATTTTTGAGACCATAAAAAACTCAAGACAGAGTGCAGAATGTTTATATATTACCAGGGTCTCTCTTTAAAAGGTTTATACTTTTACTTTATGACCTGTCCTTGATTTGACACTTCCGCTCATCAGAAAGGGATTTATAAAATAATCCTGAAGGTGAGGAACAGACATCTGTCAGGGACTGGCTGGGTTTCACTTTGCGAAATTTAAGAAGGGAGAGAAATCCTGTTAAGCTCTCTTTAGTCACCAATAGACATCAAAGGTAATAATTAAAGAAGACAGACGTCATAAAAAATAAATTTATGTAGTTCTTTATAATGCACAAGCACTCTAGTGCGTAAAACATCTTTTAACAGTGAAAGGAAACAAAACAATCCACATGGGGAATGTCTATTGGAGGGTTTTTGTTTGTTTGTTTTTTGTCCAGTTGAATAATAATTTTTTTTTAAAGCACAAGTTTAAGCCAAAGTCTTTCAAAACCTTTACCATCTGTGGGTACATGAACTATGGATGACCCCCAAATGATTTGCACTCTGCTCAGAATCCCTTAGAAAGCACGGGAAAAAGTATCATTAAGAATGACTGATGACTGCCAGTCATGGTTGACCTCACCCAAGCTTTGGTCTCTGCCTCAGTAATAAGCTGTCCTTTATTAGCACCAACACTCCATAAAAGGGGTGTGTTTAGTCACAGGATAGTGGCCTCCTAATGCTCATTGCTTGGCTTTGAAAGATTGATTAGTGCTCATTTTTACTGCCTTCAGAGTATGTACAGTGACAGTAGCACAGAGCATCAGGGCCTTAAGCACAGTGAATAACTCCAACTACAAAACCAGAGATCTGAGGGAAGGAGGAAGGAAGGAAAGGGGAGTGAAAGTAGCAAGGAGGTTTTTTAAACAGCAAAAATCACGCCACGAAAACAGCACACATTCCACAAATTTCCTTATTTAAGCACAAAAAGTAATGGTGTGCTCCTGCACACAATTAAAAACATTATTTTATTTTCCTCATTTTTACTTTGTTTCTCATTTTTATCCAGTATCTCAGTGCCCAAAGGCAGCAAACATACCAATATGGCTATTGATACAGTACTTGATATAAATACGTGTAATCTGAGATGGTACTTGAAATGTAAAAGGTATAGGCCTTAGTTGTTATTTGGTTTCTATTTTCCTTTGGTTTTTGGCTTAACAATTCTTAGCCTCCTTGCTTTCAATGGCTTTAGTCTCAAGACTTTTACAGCTTGCCAAAATAATTGATGTCCGTTTTGAGTTTGCAAAGACTGGAATTTCGTAATGAGTTTTTGTGTAGAAGAAAAGTCTTCCGTATATTCTGAAGGACAGTGTTCTTGGTTCAGAGTCTCTTGCACGATAATTTTCACCAGATGCCAGTTTTCAAGGAAAAGAAAGAGTAGAAAGCCAAAGCAGGATGAAATTTTTAACTTGCATAACTTCTCCTGCCCAATCTGCACAAATTTTCTGCATTTTTAGTCTCAGTTCAGAAATCACATCAAAACACAGCTTGTACTAACCAGAGTTTAAAATCCAAAGTAAGGTTTGAGCTTCCATATACTCATGCAAACTATGGCTCAGCACTCTACATGCAACGGCCTCTGGAGGCAGCAGCAATGGCCATAACTATGGTTTGTCAGTTGAAGCAGTATGCCAGACCATAGTTAGCACAGGCTAACTGCAAGGTAGCTTGCAGGCCCATTTAAAATCATAGTTTCCGATTCTGGTTTTCCAACCGATCACAAATCATGTTTTGTTAATACATTTCCTTAACCATGATTTGTCTGAACTTGAGTGTTGTCTGAATTTGGCCAACCAAGCTGTGATTGAATCCAATGGAGAGAGCACAAATAATGATGAGTGTGTCAGAAACTCATCAAATCATAGAGGTATGAACTCTGTGTAATTTAATAAGCCTTATGTATAACAGAACCAAAACAAAAACAAATGTAATAAATAAAGAAAACACAATATTGAGAGCCGGTCATGACCCTTACAGTACATTCCTGTTCCAGGAACGATGTGAGGTCTTCTATGAAAAGACAGAAGAATGACCAACAATATAGGCTCTTTGTATTTCCTTATTGAATTTTTCCCCTTGCATCTAGCTAACACTTTTTACTACCTTGTTCCTGGGGGAGATGCAACCTGATTCCTCTCGGAAAGCCAGACACTTCGTAATCCAATTAACATTGCTTGTGATCAAACCTTTCTGCTTTAAGAGCACCCACTGCACAAAGTTAACATAGCCTCCCATGTATCATAATCACTAGTGTCTTTATTAATTGTAAGTTTGATTACTTTATGAAATAGAAAAAAAATTGTATCACACAACATTTTTCACATTGGTTGATCCATATTGGTGCCATTCCATTGGTTGTTTGCCTTGACAGCTTTTTTAAAAGAGTAAGAAGTCCTCAAATTCAGTACTTCAGCTAAGACTGATACAAAATTATGCATAGTTACTGATGAACAACTTGCCTATACCGTATGGCTCTTTTTGGGAACCAGTTATTTCATGTTACATCATGACACAGGTGAGGAAGATGTACTGTTGTGTTAGTTTTATATAGCTGGGAATGGAAACACAATAGTTTCTCATCA